>VZTO01011763.1:25264-114409 GCA_013400615.1 Syrrhaptes paradoxus
ATTACAAAAAGAAATAAAAAAAACTAGTAGAAATATCTTTTAAACTCTAGGCAATTTAACACTGTTCTGGTAAAAAAAAAAAAAAGCCACATATCACATTTGGAGTTTCCATTTTGAAAGAAATGCAATTTCCAAGTAAATAAACAAAATACAACTCCCTTTGGTTTGCCAATTTACCTTAAAAATAGCTTCTCCACCTCCCTCATTCCCTCCTGCCTCTCCCCCCAGTTTGCAAGGTAAGTGGTAAGGCAAACGTGATGAGAGGCTGAGGAGCTTCATAGGTGATCACACAGAAGAAAAACAGTTCAACCCCACTTCATAGCATGGGTAGCAAAAGTAATAGTTTGGGTTTTTTTAATAAACATGAAACTTTTTTCAAAATAATAGATTTTAAAATTTACCCAAGATGTAATGCATATGTTAGACCTTTTTGAGGGCCGGGTCAGAAAAAAATCCTGCTCCTATGTTTAAGACAGTCTAAGACTAATTTGAGTCTCTTCAGCCTCTTGGAAAACAGAATTTTGTGCCAAATTACACTCTTCATGGCTGTTAGTTTCAGGTTTTATTTCATATAGTAATAAAACCCCACAAATTTAACTTGCAGCTTTTTGTAATACACGTGTATCTAGATCTGCTTTTATAGAGTAGTAATATTTTTTTCTTTAGGACTATACAACCTGGAACTGAGGAAGTTCACTAGCGGTGACATATGAATATGTTTTTGCACTACTCCATGAAAGGTTTCAAGTGTACTGTCCCTCTGAAAAGACATTTAACTACCTTTTAAAGCTATGTGAGATTTATTTATAAATAATTTGGTACCAGCTGATGCTCATACTAACATTTTTCATGTTCAACTCTAGAAATAGCTTCGGGCAAAGAAAGTGCTCCACTTTTACCTGCTGTTTTGTTATGCCTGATTTGAAGGAATCTTAAGCTTATTATTAAACAAAAGTATACTAAAATACAAATATTCAAGTTGGATTTTAAAATTTTTGTATTTCTGCTATTCTTTATTCTATAAGAGTATTCATATTGCATGATATTTTGTGCTAAACTGCCCTCTTGAGCCTAGCCCCTTATAAAACATGAAAATAGAATAGTAAAACCTTTTCCATGTAAACTTCAGTAATGTAGTTGCAGTCTTAGACATAGGGTTGTAAAGGTGCTGTATAGACATTCTGATATACATTAGACTGTGGTACATGGAACATGACATTTTGAAGTTACCCAATGTAATGTATAAAAATATAAAACATGAGTAACAGTAGAATAAGCTACAGTACAATTTTCCTTAGCCTGTTGAACGCCCTACCTGCATACAATGTTTCCACCCATTCTAGATCTTCCACGGTAGAATTTATGTTCCATTAATAGTACAACAGAGCAAGCAACAATAGCTAGAAAAGACAGCTTTAAGAACACACTTATGCTGTAAACTTGAAGTTCCTACAAGTCAAATACGTACCTTAAAAATATTAGTTTTGCTCATTTGCCTCTTCTGTGCTAGAATTTTAAAATTTTTCACTATAAACTGTAAAGCTAGGATATTTAAGCAGAATATGCCCTAAATTTCAGAGAAAGTTATCCTGTTATTTTCACCAGTCCTCAGACTAATTTAACATAATTGGAACTATATCACTTGCTTGGGGCTTTCAGCGTAAGGCATTTTGTTTACATTTCCTGCAGCTATTTATTTAATGACTATCTTTGTGTGTAAAGCCAAGCCACTGGAAATCCCTCCTTCAGAATCTTGAAAACCAATTTACCTTTTACTGCACATTCAGCATTAAACTGCAAAAGAAGAACAGATACAAAAATCAAATCTGGAAATATGCACTGAAACAAGCTAACCATTTTCTACTAGGTAAGGTCTTTTCAACTACAGGAGTTGTTTAACGCTATCAGTTCTGAATACATCAGTTTGAATACATTCATAGCAGTGCATTNTCCATGAAAGGTTTCAAGTGTACTGTCCCTCTGAAAAGACATTTAACTACCTTTTAAAGCTATGTGAGATTTATTTATAAATAATTTGGTACCAGCTGATGCTCATACTAACATTTTTCATGTTCAACTCTAGAAATAGCTTCGGGCAAAGAAAGTGCTCCACTTTTACCTGCTGTTTTGTTATGCCTGATTTGAAGGAATCTTAAGCTTATTATTAAACAAAAGTATACTAAAATACAAATATTCAAGTTGGATTTTAAAATTTTTGTATTTCTGCTATTCTTTATTCTNGCTAGAATTTTAAAATTTTTCACTATAAACTGTAAAGCTAGGATATTTAAGCAGAATATGCCCTAAATTTCAGAGAAAGTTATCCTGTTATTTTCACCAGTCCTCAGACTAATTTAACATAATTGGAACTATATCACTTGCTTGGGGCTTTCAGCGTAAGGCATTTTGTTTACATTTCCTGCAGCTATTTATTTAATGACTATCTTTGTGTGTAAAGCCAAGCCACTGGAAATCCCTCCTTCAGAATCTTGAAAACCAATTTACCTTTTACTGCACATTCAGCATTAAACTGCAAAAGAAGAACAGATACAAAAATCAAATCTGGAAATATGCACTGAAACAAGCTAACCATTTTCTACTAGGTAAGGTCTTTTCAACTACAGGAGTTGTTTAACGCTATCAGTTCTGAATACATCAGTTTGAATACATTCATAGCAGTGCATTCTGAATGCACTGAAGAAGTGAATCAGAAAAGTTAGCTTTTCATATCTTATAATGCCAGCGTACCGTAACTTTGAGTGCTGTGAGGAAAGAGATACGGAAGTTCATTTTGTTAATTTACATATTAGCAGTTTGGAGATACGAGCTCCAATACAAAAAGAACTTCCCGTTCCAAATATTGTTTACAAAAACCATAAGCTTTTTATTCTATCTAATCACTATACTTCCCAACCAAATTATGTTTTCCTGAATAAAATGTACAACACAAAACTAAGTAATTCATGTCTGGCCAGACAATAAGACAGCTCGTTGCAATATGACAGCTTCCTGACATGGAAAGAACAGATTAGGCAACACATCAACACAGACAAAATGAAAGATACAAGAGACACATGAAGCTACAGTTGAATGGTCACATTCTACTCATCACTGGGAAAAGGGTCATGAAAAGCTGAAAAGTGCATAATAATTTAGTAAAATTTAGATTTGCACAAACCGTTTCTGCCTTGAGCATACTGTCTTGACTGCTCACAATCTGCCTATCAGAACAATTAAAAATTTAATTTAATCATTATATTGTCTTACAGCTATCTAAATTGTGTAAAAGTGATTATCACCTTTAAATATAGTACATTAATGCATAAAAATACATATATTTTTTCTAGAATAAGGATTATATTTTCTAAGCAAATATCTTTAAAAAATGGCCCCTCTAAATTAGTTTGGAATAATAAGTGAGGCCCATTTCTTTGCAGAATGGGGTGTTTTTATTGTTTATATGTTTAGATAATTAATTTTAATACCTGTCCACTGTATAAACAATCTCCAGAAAAATACATCCTCTTCCAGTACTTACAATACACATTAAAAATACTTACAAAAGGGATTATTGTCCATTTACAACATCTTGCACTTAAGGACACAAATCTTGGGTCATTTCATTTATGCAGTTTTGGTCAGGCTAAACTGAATATTCCGGTTGACTTGAGCCATGCCAGCAATGTGGACAATCTCACATTTAAAAGTAACTGCCTAATTATGTAGGATTTCAAATAAAATTAGGCATTTTTATATCACAGTATATATGGCATTTCTTAATTTAATAACAGAAAGGCACAGTTATTAAACCATAAAATAGAGTACCTGAATCATATATACTCTAGTAATATCTGCCAATGACAAACCAGACATTTTACTCTGTAGAGGGGGCTAAAGAAAAAGGCTTCCATTTGTTTTTTTTAGAAAAATTCAACCTCATTACAAGTTTGGTCCATTAGAAATGCCTATTAGCTGAAACATCTTGAAGCAGGACTTCAGGAAAGAATAGAGGAAAGCAAATTTAGCAATCTATGGTCCAACAACTTGAATAAATTACTAGGAAATGGCAAACAGATCATGAATGGAGCTTTCTGATTAGCTGTCAGACACACCTGTTAAAATGTCAAGGTATGCAGGTACAGTATGACAGACATTCCAGATACATTCATTGCATCACACACACAGAGACTTTGTTACAGCAATAAGTCTAGACATAGCATTTATGGAGTTCAGCACTTCTCATGGACTTCTGGCCCCATACCATACATCCAAAGACATGCGGAGCTCTTTAAATGCTTTGCCTCCTATGTATTGCTGTTAAAGTGAAGACCCTGCTAAAGCCAAGTTCGCTGGCCTTCCCTTAGTAAACTAGTGCACCTCTTCAAAAAGCATCTCTGTTCTCCCTAAAGTGATAAAATTGCATCAAGAAAGACCAATAAAATGAAAGACGCAAGGAACAATAAACATGAGAGAGAACCCAACCATTCCATACGTTATATAGCGATAGGGAAGCTCAACTTCCATGCGTTGTCTTGCTTTCCGTACATCGTCATGTGGTATGCGAAATATTTTACATGCCAGTGGAATAGTGGCTTTTTTCATTGCTACTCTTGTTAACAACAGAATTATTACTCCAATCAACAACCGCAATATGGCTCTTCCAAACACAGTCACGGTGAGGGAGGAAAGAGATAAAGGTAACGTATGGGGAGGAGGATCTAGGTTTAGACCCATTATGTAATTAACGTGAGAGCCACAGGCTACTCCAGCACCACAGCCCAGTATCTGAGCTGTGTCTCCTCGCGATGTGCTCCAGGTGTCTAGCGTAAAAGAAAAGATGCCCAGTGCCAAATGGAGACTGATGATAATTAAGGGTGCATATTTGTAAGTTAAGTTGAAGTTATCAATCAGGTCCACAAATGGATGGAAGACAACCAAGATAAGAATAGCGTACAGAAATCCAGCAATAACATCCTGTTGAAGAGAGAGAAAGACACGGTTTCAGTGTAGTAACTATTTCAAAAAATAATTTAAGTTACATTAGCAAGATGACAAGCCTAGTTGCTCTGTTGCTAAAAGTGACTTGTGGATTCCCATCCTTTCTCATTTACCATATGAGATTAAATCTTTTTTAATGTTAAAGATACGGTAAGGACTTGGATTTGATCACCTATTAATAGGACACCTGCATATGATCAGATCATGAATGATCATGATCAAATGATCCATGACCAAAGTTGTAGATCTATAGACTTTTTAGTAGGGCCTGAAGCAACAGGACAAGGGGTAATGGTTTTAAACTAAGAGAGGGTAGATTCAGACCAGATTCATAAAGAAGACTTTTTATGATGAAGGTGGTGAAACACTGGAAGAGGTTGCCCAAAGAGGTGGTAGATGCCCCATCCCTGGAATTATTCAAAGTCAGGCTGGACAGGGCTCTGAGCAACCTGATCTAGTTGAAGATGTCCCTGCACTCTGCAGGGGTGATTGGATTAGATGACCTTTAAAGATCCCTTCCAACCCAAACCACTGTATGATTCTATCAGCTGGCTACAACTGTCCTTGTCCAGGACTGGGGCGTTCCAACTTACAGTCAGCACAAAGCTAGCTCAGCTAAGTGATTTCTGCCAACTTAGTTTGCTGGAACAGCTCAACACTGGATTTAAGTGCCTGTGTGCCAATACACAGGCATGCAGGCAGCAACAGCTGGTAAGGCAGTCGAGGACCACTGCAGCTAGGCATTAGAGCAGCTTAAGACTTTCCACTCCAGCTTTAGAATTAACAACACTGCAAGAATGGAGAACTGTTTCTAACTGTTAAAGGAGAAGAAGAGGTAACTTCTGTGGCTTCATACTTGATTTTCAGTTTTATTATTGTTTTAAAAATATCTTAATTAAAAGGTCACTTTAACTTAGCATTGCATTTCAGTTGCTGTTGATTAATCACTCAGTTGCACAGAATTATTTGCAACTTTTGTTACCTTTAGTTGTTAAGGAGGAATTAATAGAATCATAGAATGGTTTGGGTTGGAAGGGACCTCAAAAATCATCTAGTTCCAACCGCCCTGCCATGGGCAGGCACACCTCCCACTAGACCAGGTTGCTCAAAGCCTCATCCAGCCTGGCCTTGAACACCTCCAGGGATGGGGCATCCACAGCTTCAAATTCATTGAAAGCTTTTGAGAAATCCAAGCACTAGAAAACACATCCCCTTCACACACATGCTTTTCAAGTCTTCCATATGAGCCAGGAGGTAGGTCTTTCATCAGCAGTATCTATATCGTTCTGTCTTCAATAAATCATTTTTATTCATGTGTCCACTAACTGAATGCTTGATAAAAGCTAATACAATACTGATATGAAAGTCAGACTTGCTCATTTCAGAAGCAACCACAACTTTCTGCCATATAGGCAACACATGGTTAATTGTATTCAGTTAAACACTATAGAGGATTTATATATGAACCTGCTGAACAACTTAGTCCACATGATGCATCGCTATTTGTTGCATGACTTTCTTCTAAGAAATTATCTGTCAGCTGACATTGTCAGCTGAAATATCAGTTCATCCCATCATCCCCCACACAAGTGCTTCTGATTTAGGAAGCCTCCTAATCACTAATGTAATTATGTCATTCACTTTTTCTGAGCTGACTTATTTTCACATGCTCCTTTTACACTGCGTTCATTTACCAGCTTTACTACTCACTACCAGGCTCACTGTTTTCATCTGTTAGCTTTTCTCCTAGCAAGTGATCCTCAAAAACCTCTTAGCCATCCTTATTAGTGGTCTTACATCCGATTACCAATTTGTAGTGTTCTTGTTTTCCCGTTTTTACACTGCATGCATTTGTGTTTGTTTGATTTTTTTAAATCCTTTTTGATAAATAAGTCTGGTTTTCAAAAATTACAATTATTTGGTTCTTTAGAAAGTTTGGTACCTGAAGCCCTAGTTTTTAGCATGGCACTCTGAAATGCACATGCTTTGAGTAGCTGACATGGAACCCAAGTGGACATTAACAGCCAGTTTCATCCTGCAAAATTATTTCTACTCTGTAGAAAAAAGCTTAGTCTATGCTTTAGTGAAATCATCAATCTCTTCACTAAAACTGCTATTAAACATCAGCTAAGTTTCCACTGTGGATTGAGTTTTTGAAAGAAAAGTATAAATTAACAGAAGTTTGACATCCACTTTTAGCTATCTTATCAATTTCTCTGCTGAAGCAATAAGTATTCTGTTTCTATATGGTGGGACTTTCTAAAAATAAAACCCATATACAATTACTGCACTGTAAAAGCTCAAGTATGATGGAAGCTTATGAAATCAAAACACAAAAAGAAAAGTTTAGTAGGATTATTTTCTTACCAAAATTGAATGCATTCCCATATAAATTCGACTACAGCAAACCAAAGAACACCAGCAGAATGCAAGGATCAGTCCAAACACAAGGGGATACTGGTAGGGGAAAAAATTGAGAAAGATTTTATCAGAACTTGGAGGAAAAAAAAAAATTATAAGAATTCTATAATTAATTCCAATTAATGCCACTTCTGCTTACCTTTCTCCTTGCCTTAGCCTACCCAAGCCTATTAGATCACCTCAAGTAAGTCCACTTTTCATAAAGTCAAAACATTATTAAGTCAAACTTTTTCAGCTTTTTCCTTGTCCTCTTCCTTTGCATTCAATATATGTGAATTCCAGGACATCGTTCATGTCTTTTCAGACAAAGCAGTAAGAAGCTAATAGGTCTTTGCAGCAGTTAGTCTTGCCATGTTACGATTTCCTAAAGTGGCCATATGGGCAGAGACAAACTGTGTGTTACAAGCTGTGCCTTACAAGCTGTGCAACAGTTTTACGCTGGGTGAAGCAGCTACATAATATACCAGCATTGTTAACAATTATCCAGGCAGACTCTAGTAGCTTCACCTTTCTCCTGGAAAGGAAGAACTCACAATAATTTACAAATAAATTCAATTCCTTACACAAAGAGTTTCTGCCATCCTTGACTCAATCTCTGAGCACCAGTATGAAACTCCTAGAATAGTAATCTTTTTTGTTCTCTGCAAACCTATATAAATTTCTTCTTACAAAAAAAAAAATCAAATAATTATTTCCAATTATTTCAATCTTTTGATAGAATTTTCTATTAATAAGGAGTGTTTACGAGAAACAAAACACTTTGTTTTACTAAGCACATATCAGTATGTGAAGAAATTCAGTATTTTAACTTTCTTAGGTTTTAGAGAAAGTATGCTAACTCACCTCTTACAGCACAGTAAGAAATACTTTCCCCACTACCATATTGCAAAATATTGTACAAGACAGGATACAGCTTCCTTTTTTCAGTATTAAAAATAACTTAGTTCTATAAAAGAAGCAGTCACAAGATAAGATAGCATGTTTCCAAAACTGCTTCACATCCTACATGAAAACGATGATAAACATTTTTAATATAAACAGGCAGTCTAGACATACTCAAATCTCAGACTGAAAACTAAGAATTACAGGCAGTATTCTTGCCATTTCCCTTGCTCCTTTTATGGGTAACCTGAAGGGTAGAATATTCAGCAAATTAGAGAAAGTATCTTTAATCTTATTGGAGAAAGTTTTATGTCCTCTGTGAAGGCCACTCAGACTAACAAGCTTCTAATTCAGTCTTTTAACAAAAGATTTGAGAGAAGATCATCAGTTTTCTGCATTATTCCAACTTCCTTTGAATTCTCAGCTCCAGGACCATGTTAGCATGACAAACATAAAAAAATATTTCTCAAGGTAACAGAAAATCACGAAACTTACATTTCACGTAAGAAATAGATTTCACATTAAAATAAATTCTAAATGCCCAGCTCACAGATGTGTTACATCTAGTTTAAGCTTAGTAGCAACATTTGTCTTTGTTCCTACTACATTCATCTACAAATTGTGCAAAATTATGTCCTTAATGATTCATTTCTAACTGAAATATGAAAGAACAAATTCAGTTTCCCGCCTTTCAGAACTATGCTAACAGTGGGCAATACACCAGTAACCAGGTCACACTCGGGACATGATCGCAGTTATCAGATGATGACATTGTTAGAGCAGCCACAGGAGTAACCGGTGTACCCTGTGCTGCACCACCAGAACACGTTACAAGTGCAGCCTCATCATTCATCCCCATCTACATCATTTCCCTTGATCTCGGGGTAGAAGCAATGCTGCCTGCACCAGGAAGACACTCCAGCCACACAACCTTCCTGTGTGGTGCTGCTCCGCTCTCCCCACAGAGGACTGCCAAAGCAGAAATGCTGAGCATACAGGGACAGGTACACCCTCTATCCTCTGAAGTGAGGAGGAGATTCCAGCACCTCTTTACACACTCTGCAAGATTAAAGCCTGGGAAGACAGACTTCTTGTTTGTCAGAGACTAGCAAGGGAAGATTTACTACCTCCAGAAGCAATGCAATCTTCTTGAGCAGAAAATTTAATAGCATCACAATTACTTGGTAGTAGAATGAGCTTGCATGTGCTGACACACATGTCAAAAGTTTCAAACCATTTTGCCCATCACTTGATGCTATAAATCCATTCTTGTTTCCTGGCACACATCTTTTGTGCTTATGGCCTCCGATCAGGGGTAAGGTTTTTCTTTAATAAAATAAAATTTGTTTCTGAATGCATTTCTGAAGTACCTGACAGAAACAGAAGCTGGAGCTTTAGCAGGAAGTCTAATGAAGTGCCAGGCTCAGCAGGCTGCAGCAGCTAATGATATTGTGGGAAAGAAGCTGGGATTGCTGGGGAGAAAAGGTTAGAGCAACTACCCAGCAAGATGCTAAGAACAAGGAGCATAAAGGAAAATGTGTATGTCAGGAGTCTTAAGAGTCCTGGACAGGTCATTGCAAACAGCAGGGAGAGCAGGATAAATTCTGGTAATGAAAAGAAATGCTTGCTCTCGGTTAGGAGCTTTCGAGGGAGGGGTGTTTGAGGAAGAAGAAAACTGTCAGAAACTCCAACTTTGAGGAAAATTTTAGAAATAATATTTGGCTCTGTCATATGTCACTCTAATTGTGTTTTTAATAATGAACATCTGTAAACACTGGCTAGTTAATTCCTCTGTAGCAAAGCATCTGTATCCAAGAGCTGAAACATTTCCCTATTGTGTCCCCAGTAAAAAGCCAATTATACATTTAACCCTGAATCATGTATTCTTAAAGTAATGAAGAATTTTTAACTTAAACCCAGACAAATTATTCTTACCAAAATAGCTTTAGCATGACTTGTCCACAAATGTGTCTGCAGTATTAAGCAAATGCTGATTTATGGTATTTTTAATGCATGATAATCATAATCACAGAAGTCCTAAACTCATTTTGTTTCCAAACAAGGGAGCTTATTCACCGAAGTATACCTAGCTGTACTGTACCCTGTCCACTACAAAAAAGCAGAAGATTGAAAAGTATTCAAATTTCCTCTGGAATAATATTCCACAACACAACAGTTCAGTCAATTTTTGTGATTAGTTCCCACACAAAGCATTCTCCTCTGTGCTCCCACTGTGTAACCAGCACACTTGGACAACTTGCAGTTTATGTCTGAAGTTTACCTATCAGTCAGTAAAATAACTATCAGTTTAGATAGACATCTTTACGTATAAAGTACAGAAATAAAATTTGATCTAAAGAAGGTTTTAACCTTCATCTGTCCTGGTCACTTCCCGTGTTATATCCATACCTCCCTGCATTGACCACATAACCAATCTGATTTTCTTCCTCCAACCCCCATACCCACCTGCAGAGCATCATAAAGCTGTATGGACCCTTTGGGGCCTCCTTAGACACAAGCAGAAATCAAGCAGAACCACCCCCTGCTTCAACACAAATAAAGCACGATACCCTGCCTCCTGTTTTCACTCATACCTTTTAAAAGCAGCCACTGGGTTCAAGAATTCCTAGAACACCGAACTGGTAGCACTTCTTAAAATCTGCCTTGAGGTGATAAGGCAACTGAAAATTTTGTCCTCACGTGTAGGGATAACTGTACAAGGCGCCTGAAGGAGAATATTTACACTCCCACACACCTTTTAGCTAAGAAAGAAGACTGCTCAGCAGCATGCCAAGTCATAACATCAACAGGGGACATCACCTCACAAAAAAAGCTGATGCCATACATTTACTTCCAAGTTGTTGCCTGAAAATAATGAAGTATTGAGTTACTAGCAAACATTTTCAATGTTGTTTCATCTAGAAAATTACTGCCTGTATGTATTTTGCATATATAAATTGGCTATATTATGGTCATGTGCCTCTAACTTCCCACTGCCTAGGCATATGCAATCCCCCAAACACCACACATCTTCTATTAGTATAGCGCCTGAAGAGTATTAACATTTGTTATCAGCTGTGCTTTACAATCAATAGATTTTACAAAGCTCCTCTCCCCATCACAAATGAATCTTCGAAGAAAATAAAAAAAACAAACAGCTTGTACTATCTTTCCCAAATAAAATAGACACACTTTGTGAAAGATTAATATGATTAATTAACTTAATATAAACTAACCTCAAGCTTTCATGGAAGAAAGACATAAGCACTCATTTTTTTGATATTTGCTTGGGTCTCTTATATTGGAAAATATTGCATTCACAAATTTGAAAATTAGCAGTTATCAATTACCTTTGAATTATAAACTTGTAGATCTTTTGTATATAGTTGTACGTAGACACCCTTACAGTCTCTACTTAAATGAAAGATATTGGAGCAAGAGTGCTAAATTCCAGCGATTTTAGTCCCATGGTCCTTGCAGACCTACAGAGGCACAAAGGACAAAAAGATCACAAGATCTTTTCTGCCCTCTTCACCAGTTCACTGCTATTTTTACTCATCAGAAGGCAGACTGGCATCATATCTCCTCTCAGGCAAGGGTCTGAAAGGTTTTCAGAGATCACAGCTGGCAGAGGCAGACATAAGAACCAGGTTTCATTCCTTCAGCTTGTTCCTTATGACAACAGAATGCAGCTATCTTCTTTCTTGACCATACTGCAAGTCACTTAGAGTCAGGTACTCAGAAACAGCCGATTTTAGACACAAACATCTCAAACCCTGCCTCCATGCCCTCGGTTGAGACCATCCTATGTATATCCTCAAAAACATATTATGCCTCCATAGCTACTATGTCACCTCAACAACTTTGAGTATGGAAAGTATTTATTGAACTGCATACTGCTTGCTTTCCTCTACATTAAAAAAAACAAAACCAAAACCAAAAACCAGACAACCTTATACAAAAACAGACACATACTGCTCAATCTGAACTTCAAAAATCACTTGTTGACTCAATATTAACCTGGAATTTTTCTCCTTGAGAAAAGTACCTCACATTCCATATTAGATCAAATCACTGGTATCCAGCTTGCACAAATATTTTTCCAAAGGCCATAATTACACTTTGACAATATGCATACACCTGTAGTACAAATACAGTATTAGAAGATGAAGTGGAGGCAGATGGAATTAACAAGGCAAAGATTGGAGAGAGACAAATGCAACATATAGACTAAAAAGATACTTACATTGACATTTTGGCTTTTAAATGTTTAAATGGACACACTTCTTCGAAGGCATCACACCCACTAAGAAAAGTGTCCCAGTCTTAACGTATATGACGGACAGGCCACCAAGCATGTTATTTAGAAAAAAAAAAAAAAAGTCGGTGAAGGGGGACAGGTCAGTTGATTTCTTAAATTCACATATTAAGTTAAAGAAAAAGCTAGGAATACAGCTGATTGAGTATACTACTCATCTTCTCTCAGGCCTCAATTTTGTTCCCATATCCAGAATCTTGTTTAAATCAATTAACCTGAATTAAATTGGTCACATTTGGAAAATAGCAGTGAAACTACTCCCACTAAGTCTCTGAGAATTTTATACCTACATTTTTAATGGGAAATGCCCATTTTACTCGATTACATCCTCCAAAAAGGGCTTGCAAGCTTCTGACTTGGTCACATAGAAAATGTTTCCCTCAAGTGCCTATCTTCCTCCCTCCCCCTAATCTGACTTTTTGCCAAGAGTCTTAATAACATAACCATTGTTTAAAAATGCTCATAAGGAAACAATCTGTCCTAAAAGCTTTGACCTAGGTCAAAAAAATTCCTTCTTTTATAATGGAACTTTCTTAAAATACATTCTAAATACTAATTTCTTTACTTTTTAAAATCACATTCTACACTGGAGAAGTTTCCAGCACTCACAAAGGGTTCCAAACTAATTTTCTAATATTGTCAGTACTCTACAGCACTATCCAATGATCTTTTTTTAATCATATGATAGTTCATAACTTCAGCTTGAGTTTGAGACAATTATTTTGGGCCAGAGTTCAGTAAAAGAATCCTAGCAGCACTTGCAGCATCACGCTTTTAATAAGATATTTGGGCTACATATTGGCAATAATCATATCAAAAGCTACAATCAATTTTACAAGAATGACTCTAAGACACTGGTTGGCCAGATAAGTACAAAAATCACAGCATATAAATGATTTTCTTGAGGGAGCAGATGAAAAGGGAGAAGAGGACTGTTAAAAGACCACTTACAAGTCATTTTAAGAAAAACAAACAGGCAAAAACCTGTCTTTTCAAAAGAGGCCAAGTGGTAAATATAACACTGGTTAAGCTACATTTATCAATTATTTCCTTCTTTCTTCCATTGAGCAACCTTAACATCAAAAAGCATAAAAATTTGAGAGTGCTACGTGTCATTACAAGAACCGCTTCTTTAAATTCCATAATAAAGATCTCAGTGCCAGCTCTGCAGGGAGTTAAAAGGTTTAATTTTCTGCTAAACATCATCTGAAAATGAAATTACAATAGGAATTAGAACCTGTTACTTCTTTTCCTTGCAGTCATTAAAAAAAAAAAAAAACACACCTCCCTGAACACACCCAACAAGAACCACTTACAGCTTGCTCTGTGTATGCCCCCACCACCTAAAAATGTTTTTCTGCAAACTGAAGTTTTCTTAGGTTTAATCAACACACTCTGTTTGAAAATAGGAGGAGTGCTTTACTCATGCAAATGGGATTTGTAAGAAATGGCTCTGCGCTTTTCAGGAACACCTGAATCAAACAGGCCACGAGACTTTTTCCAGCTTCCCTTACCAATAAACTACAGGCATTAGTATGTCCCACAAAAGACAACCTTAGAGGTCAAATATACAAGACAAGCCCTGTGCTGACTCTCCAAATTCCCTTCTCTCCTCCTCAAGAGCTTTTAATTGTGTGTGCAATACTAGGTTAACAGATCACCCCTTCAGCTATGCTTCTCATGTCAGAAGAGTTTTTGATTGTTTATTTTAAGAAACACATGTAACAAAGCCAATTAGACAAGCACACTCTTTTTGCCCAAGTTTCTTCCCAACATTTTAGTATTTCAGCCAAAACTTATTTGTGCTTCTCTGAGAGATGAGGCATCTCCTGAGAGTCTGTACACTCAGACTTTGAGTCTCTCACACACAGACTTTGTATATAAGAGATGGCCTCCTATGTGTAGCTTCCACTTTTATCATTACATCAGACTTACTGATAATGCAAGCATTTCAACAAGGACAGACACTTAAAACTAGGATTTGTCCACTTTCTGTAAAATTCTCACTATAGCAGTGTCGTGATTAGACTGTTCATCCAACCTCGATAACCAATTACTCCCCATTTGCAGTGGGGACCTGAGAGAAGTTAGCTTTTTGAAATGGAAGAGCCAGCAGGCAATTCTAGTGGTAATGTTTAGTAGTAGTCAATCAAAATCACCAAGCAATGCAGACCTCTCTGAAATCCCAACACAGATGCTGTCAAACCCATCTCATTTGATTAGATTCATCAGCTTCGGTTGATTAAAAGTAACAGTGAGGATGGAAGATTTCTGGAAAGGTGTTTGACCTGGTTCCACATGACATTCTTACACAACTGGTACTATGGAGAATCAGTAGAGCACTAAGTAAATGAAAACTGAAAAATACTTTTAGGTGTGTCAGTCTAAGAAACCATCACAGAATAGATGCACTCTTGTGATGGGTTAGCCGGTGGCTGGGGGCCAAACCACACCCCCACTCACGCAATTCCCCCCCCCACCCGAGGATAGGGGAGAGAATTAAAGAGGTAAAGCGAAAAAGGACTCGTGGGTTGAGATAAGAACAATTTAATGGCTAAACTAAAACAATATTGAAAATAACACTATATACAAATATACAAATCAGTGATACACAGCGATACTGCCACACCCTCCCTCCCTCCCCCTCCCACTCAATGACCAAGGCTCAGGCTGCTCCTGGCTAACGATCCAGGAGCAGGGAGTGTCCCGAAACTGCACTCACGGAACAGAGATAACAGTCCAAGCATCCCAGACCGAGAGCTGAGCGGGGTGTGGGGGGGAAGGCCTTGGGAGAGCGACCACCTGGAGTGAGATGACCCAGAGCAAAAGAGATCTGGAACCAAAAGGGACAATCTTCCGGAGGGTCCTCACCTATATACTGGGCATGATGTGTATGTTATGAAATAGATTATTGGCCACTCTGGGTCTCAATCCTGAACCTAAGATCAAATCCTAAACTAGTAACTGGAGCTGTGCTCCCTCCCAGCTTCTCCAGTCTGCAGACAGCCAGAAAAACTGAAAGACCTGGGCAGCCACGTAAACATCACTTTTTATCAGCTTTCTTCTGAGCACAAATCCAAAACACAGCCTCTTGATAGCTATTATGAAGAAAGTTAACTGTGTCTCAGCTTAACCCACAACAACTCTCCTGTGGGTTTAGCTATAGTGTTTATTAAGGTCGCTGTGATCATCAGTGGGGTGGAAAGGCAGTCACCGATACACAGTTTGAACATAAAGCATTGGCAGACAAGTACATAGGGAGGACAATGCTGTCATATTTAGTGATCTAAACCACTTCAGAAGATAAGTCCATTCAACAACATTGGTTGAGGTAGTTACAGATTGAGAGTTGATCAACAATCAAGGCTCTGGGCTTCTGCTGAATATCAGCTTAACAAAGTTCAAAGTGAGAGTCAGCAGTTCCTGACTCAACTCATTAATGCAGAGCTCAGGAAGGAGGGCAAGCCCATCACTTCCTAATCCAGACAACTGCTACAGCCAGGCTGCATCCTGGAGGAACTCGGGGAGACAAGCGTATTTTCTGTCTCCCTGACTGATGTTTTTTTTTCCCCCTCCTCAAAATATAACAGCAGGCTTATGATACATTCAGGTACCATCCTAACTCAAGCATCATTTCTAATAAAATGTGTTGATATCTATTTGAAACCATCAACTCAAAGTAATCAAATCCAATATAAAGAAGACCTTTTCCAGTAGTATCAGCCTCAGGCTTCTGAAGATTTTGTAGGTAATTGGCAGCTCACACTATCTCTTCCTCCCGGTTCAGGACACAATGTAAGCCAGCACAGCCCAAACTGTCCATATTTCAAAGAAAGCAGGTTTTCCTTGATGCGATATACTTTTTCCTACATCATATCAAGATCTATAACCTCACTATTTTTTAAGTGTTTGTCCTCCTTCAGTGCTTCAAAGAGAAAGAAAATTATCAACACCTATAACATTTCTAAATTCTCATGAGTCTTTAGCATGAGCTTTATATTTCAAGGTTACCTAAGTGTCTTTGAAAAAAGACCCTGCTGAGATTTAACAATAGCAAATAAATGAACAAAGACTATGCAAGTAGAATTGAAAACTTCAAGCAAGCTCTCATAATACAAGGAGAAATTGAAAAATTATATTCCACTTAGCTATTTTGAAAATTAACATAAATTTGTTTCCGTTTGAAAGTAGGTTTCATTGAATATTCCCTATGTCCAAAGTCTCTGATTGTGAAAATTTGCCACAACCATCCTTAAAATACATTATCTCTGAAAAAAATTTACCTGAACAATTTTGTTTATAAGCAAATATTTTTATTTTACCATGTATAATAAAAAAATCCTTTTGAATACTACAAGAAAGGAAAATAACTGTAATAGGATTACTGATTGAAAGCTAGGAAAGCACAAACTTAATTCAACAGTTTAAAAGAAAACCTACTGACATTCAAAATTTTTGGTTTTAAATGGACAATTTGGGCCATACCTAGAAAGGTAACTGCAGATTTGCTCAGTTCTAATTTTTTTGAGGTAAAGACTCAAAAATTGCCTTTGATAGAAAAGAACTGTTACACAATGTTAGGAAGTTATAGCCCAATGTAAGCAAAATCTAAATAAGCTACACAATAAAGTAATTCCCTTCTCACTGGAGTAACCTTTCAGAGCAAGAGTGTCTTTCTTTGGTTTAATATAAACTTCAAAGCGACAAACTCAATTAAAACTACCTGCATTCCAGAATAAAAGTCCCTGCAGAGTTACAGCTGTATCTGCTTAAATTCATACTCAGTCTTGCTCCACTATGATTTTTCTGAACAGTCCTACGATACAGACTCAGTATTATCAGGGCCTGTGCAATGCTTGCTTATAGCGGATATATAGAAAGACCATACCTCAACATTTGCCAAAAGGTTTAAATCTAACCAACTGTATCTCCTGATAAACATGCATAATTTCATAAAAATCAGAGTTATTACAAGCTCCCTTATCATTAATAGCTTTCCAAGAAGTTCTGAGGTCAGTCTTTTTTTAACACCCTCTGTTTCCAGAATAGCATGACAAAGTTGTCGTATAGATTCCACTCCCTTTCAACACTGGTAAAATATGGAGAACAGAAGAAGCATTAAATGGAAGCTTAACTCTCTTTAGAGGTGAATCAAAAGATATTTGTCATGACAAAGGTTAACCTTTGATTAATATTCGGAAATAATTTAAAAATCAGAAGGGGTATTTTATTTTTAAATTAACATTTTGAAATGGTAGAGGTTGATTTTCCAGAATTCTGTTATTCACACTCATTTCACTGGAAAAAGGAATTAAAATTAAGATCCAAACACTTTGCTTCTCTATTTCTTAAGCATGGTTTTAAATGAGGATCAAGGCTGAATGTTTATGATTTCCTAATATGCATTCATTATAAATATATTTAGTCAATTAGCTTCACAGACTGTGGTTGCAGGCTTAACAAGCTGAAGACTGAACTTGGTTCACTGGCAAAAATACCATTTCACACATTGTCAGTTTGCTGGTTCTATAAAAGCAATCAAGCTGGGTTCTCTATGTACAGATGACATCAGTCTGTGCAAAGCTAATCGACTGATACTACTAAATGAGGTTTCCCGCATGCAAAGAAACAGAAATCCAACTGACATCAGCCCTACAATCTAACAAGTAATAATCAAATATTCAGATCGTAGTCAGTCAATTAAAAAAAACAAAACTTTAAAGATTTGGTGACAGAACTCCAAATATTTATTTCAAACACCCACAAAACATGACATTATCTGTTGCCTGCACAACTTTAGCAGAGCAATACTTCACATTCTCCTAGCAAAGAATATTCAACTCTAATAGCTTTCCTTTTGGGCACGCTGTATCACCTTGCAGAAGTAGATACATAAACTTCGGTTAAAGAGAGGCCAAATACAACCGCTAACCTTCAACTATTTCTTTCCTTTCAGGCACCCATACTATATGCTGAGATAAATCCACGAAGTGTCACACTGTGACAGTAGACCACTGATGATTGTTAACAGTAACTGAGAAGACAAGAGTTCAGCCCCTGCATAAACCTTAAAAAAAAAGTTCTCTCTACCAAGATGACATACATCTGACCTAATATAGGCAGGTATAATAGGAAGTTGTAAACATTAACGACTTCAGGTATTGCATAACTTCTTGAACGTTACACACAGAGTCCTCAAAACTACACTGAACATTCACTGCCCAGGAAAGCGTTCTCCCTCATTTACTACTGGAACTGATGCAGTGATTTAGAGAGCTGAATTCGTGCTGTGCTTTCTCTGAAGTTCTTGCTGCCACCCCTACTGTTAACAGCAAGTGCCAAAGCACATGCCACAGCTTGCATAAACCAGATGATCAACAATGTTATTTTAACTTAATCCATTGACCCAAAGTGCGATAGGCAGATTTTAAGATTCTTCTGAATGAAGGTGCTGAAAAGATTAGAGATTATCAGTTCCTGCTAATTATTAGCACATTAATTGCTGTAAAACCACCTGAAAGTATATGTATTCCTCAAAACAGAAATAACCATTTCCAGTTTATGGGTAATGAAACTAAAAGGCAGCGTTAAAGAAAAGGCTAAAGCTACAAAATGACTCAAGCTACAAAGTGACTCAAAGCAAAGAAGGAACAGCAAAAAGCTCTTTAAGTTCCTGCCTCCCCACCAAATTCTCAAGTCAGCAAAAACAAACGCCTGTAAAAATACCAGATGCCTATCCAAACTTTGTGCAAAGCACTGACCCTACAAGAAACAAGTTAGGAAAAACCTCACAATAAACGCAGATTGTTAATGAAGACTTTTAATGCATACTGAGCTAACCATTCACAAAGTCGGTAGAACTTCCATTCAAAAGACAGAATCATTAGAACAGTTCTTGTTACCTGAGCACTAGCTTGGATCATAGAAAAAAAATTCTTTTTAAAAAAGGGGTGGGGTGTGTGTGTGTGGGGGGGCAACTACAAAGGGAATTTCACATTTTCCCAAACCCAGCCCCTTTCCCTCCCAAAGGAAATCAAGTCTGTCCCATCCTCACACCCCGATGCCGGAAGGCACACGGACAAGGAGGGGAGCATTACCTGCCAGCGGCCGTAGCTGAGCAGCAGGAGCGCCAGGGGGATGGCGGTGCCCGACATGGCGTGGGTGGAGGGCATGCTGTACTCCGAGTTGTAGAAGACTTCCAGCTTCACCACGGGGGGAGAAGCAGGCCGCGGCCAGCGGATGACATCCTTGGTGCACTGCCCCAGGTACATCACCCCCACCCAGATGATGATCAGCCTCCGGCCCAGCCAGGCGTCCAAGTTCCAGATGCAGAAGGGGAAGAAGAGGATGTAGAAGAGCTCGTTGCCCAGCTCCGTGCCCAGGCTGAAGAGATAGTAGAGGGAGCGGCTGCGGGTGGAGAACTCCTGGCTGCCGTCCTCCTCCGTGAGGGAATTGCGGCGGGGCCTCCTCCTCCACCTCTGTGGGGGGTCCGCCCCGCCGGGAACGGTCCCGTTCCTGGCGGGATGCCCCTGTCCTCCCGCTCGTTCCGCTGCCGAGGGGCCGCCGTTAACCACGGGCCCCCGCTCCTCGGCTCGCTGCTCCGCGCCGGCCCAGCCCGAAGGCCCCTCCACCCCGCAGAGCCGCTGGAAGGCGGCCACTTTCCGCGGGTCCTGCAGGTGGGCGGCCAGCCGGGCCAGCTGCCGCCAGGGAGCCATTGCGGGAGGACGAGGCCGCCCGCGGGGGGCGGGCTGAGGGCGGTGAGGGGGCCGGCGGGCGGGGAGCTGAGGGGGCTTCGCCTGAGGGGCGGCGGAAGGGACGGGGGATCCCCTGCGCGCCGCGGGGAGGGGAACCGCTCTCTGAGGAGAAACCCTGCTCGAGGGCGAGGCTTCGCGGAGCGGCGGACACCGCCCAGCTCCCGCCGGCTCCTGCCGCCGCCCTCCCCTGGGCTCGCCTCCCCGACTCGCCGCTCCGCCCGGCGCTCGCTCGCCCGCTCCCTCGCTCTCTCCCTCACGCGCGCGCGCCTTCCACCGCCCCTCGCCGTCACGGCCGCGCCTGCGCACAAGCCCCTCTCTCACGGGCGGGGACCCCCCGGGAAACCTCATCGCGGCGCGGATTGGCAGGCGGCTCTCTCTCGATCCCGCCCCCACTAGCAGGGAGAGCCAATCAGGGCTTGGCCTTGCGCGAGGCAGCGGGCGGCGTGCTTCGGCCTCGAGTGTGAGGGGCAGAGGTGTCCGCGGAGGGGGGACGGTGGCATTCAGACTCGTCGGGGACGTTTCGATCCCTTCTTACCGGTTGCAGCCCGCTTACCGGCATGAACAGCCCCCGGTGAGCTATTTGCCCCTCCTTCTGACCTAGGGTGAGCTGCTGCTGGCCTCGCCTCAGCCTCCATGTCTGGCATCAGCACCCCGGAGGCCTGCACCCGGCCACCCCTGCCTTCCTCGGCCTCCTCCTCTGCCCGGGTTGACCCCATAAGCCTAAACCTGAGGGGAAAGGCGGATTTCAAGCAGAGACTGTGAGTGGTCTTAGCCCCACCGGTCAGGCCTGCCAAGCGATGGAGGCGGTGGGTTACCGCAGGGATGTGGCACAGACATCCCCTCGGGGGTTTCTGCGGGCTGTGAGGGAAGGGGTCGTGCCTTCCCCCAGCTCTCCATAGTCGGGAAGAGGTTCCGCACCTGCTCCTGGGTGGGTGTGCGTGGCTTAAAGGTCAGCAGGACCATAACATTTGCAATCAGGCACTTTTGAAAATCCCCAGTTGCTGACATGTCCATCCAGGAAATGCTGTGAGAAGTGCGAGCTTTGGTCACTGGGGCACTCTGATGCTTCTGCTCCTCTAGCCGATGCTGATCTATATAGTTTGCTTGTACTCCAGTGTGTTTGTATCTTGCCTTAAAACTAGGGGGTGAACAAGCGATAAATGTGCTGCTTTGTGCCATATTTGAAAACCTTGATCAATATGAACCAAATTACTAATTAGCTCAATAGCTATCCTAACCAAAACAGAAAATCTGATGTGGAATTCAAATAATAAAAAGTTGAAGTGAAATAATATAATATAAGTCTATATGGTGTTTTAGTAAAAATGGCTATTAATACTTGTTTGAGGAGATCGTTGACTCAAACTAAGTGCTGCATGATATTCTCACTAACGCTGGGTGCATGCAGTGCAAATAAACCATGCAAATGGAATTTGCTGGCAGATCTCAAGAAGAGGAAGTCGGTAGGAAAACTTAGGTGAAAGAGTTGATGTATAAGGAGGTTCCAGTAGTAGGTTCTGTATTGTACTGCATTTTTAGCAGTGATCTGGAAGTGGATCTAAACTTGTTGTTGCAAAAATTCATCTCCAGGATTAATAGAGTCCTAATTAATGATAAGCACAGGACACTGATCGGAATGGTTCATAGAAGCATCCCATTCAACTTTAGTGAAGTTTAATCTAGCCAAATGTATAGTTGACTATCTTAAGAACCAAGTGTGGAGGCTGTAACTGGAGAATAGAAGACCATATCCTAGGAAGGTAATGACTTTGAGAGGGATTTAAGGGTCAAAATAGGTAAGCAATCAGATAAGGGCTCTCCTGTATGTTGCTATGGCAGAAAAGGATTAATCAATGTATAAACAAAGGAATAAAAAAATATTTATTTTATGTCTCATGTTTGGCCTCAACAATGCCTTCCACAGGGTAGTGCACACAGTTCTGGTTTTCAGTTTTTAAGAAGCACGTTGAAAAATAAGAGAGAGCAAAAGAGTGAAGCAAAGTGCTCTGATGATTGGAGAAAATGCATTACACTGGGAAGTTTTAAGAGCTCAGGCTGTTAAAAGGTATCTAAAAGAGAACTGGAAGGTGACTTGATTGTAGTGTATAGCAACATTCCTGGGGGAAAAGACAGGAAGTTAAAGGGCTCTTTAATCTGTTCAAGAAAGGCATAATAAGAAGTAACAGCTGGAGGCAAAAGCCAGACAAATTCAAATAGGAAATAAGACCCACATTTTTACATGGTTAACCACCAGAACACATTCCCAAGAGAAGCTGAGGATTTTCTACCAGTTTATGTCATCTGTTGAAGATTAGATGTATTTCTGAAAATTATTTTTCAGCTGAGCACAAGTTATGCTGTATTTTATTGAATGATTGCAAGTTAAAATCTGGTGTTCTGTGGTACACATACTGTCAGGTTAATCTAGTGGGACCATCATGGTTTAAGTTTTAAGTGCCAGAAGCAGACATTTAGTTAATAACCATGAGCATTAGAATGTTTTTTTTTTTTGCCTTCAAGTACTTACACTCCATAAAAAAGCTGATCTGAATAAAGATTTTGGCTGCAGAATGTGCTTACTAAGACAATATCTAAAGGTTTTGGGCTTTTGCTTCCTAAATTTACAATCTGGGGATTACCTGGAAAAGTTTCTCTGCATTTCCACTTAAATTCCTGAAGGAATGGATGCTTAGAAGAAAATTTTTTGTAAAGTCTGGATAATAATCCTCCAAGAAATCTTTTACAATGTGAACATCAATTATGTAAAAATGCCTAAAGGCCAAGAGAATCAGAATGCACCAATTGAATCCTGATAGATTTCCTGCCTTGGACATTATATATATTTATATGTTGTGTATGTTTGCCTCATACAGTCTTAAACTCACTTGAGGCATTATCATAACATGAACAATTATATTACCAATGGAAGAGCTGCTATTACTGAAAGAGGGGTGAACGAAATATAAATAAGATTTTAGATCACCAGCTTGTCAGAGAAACATGATTAAACCACCCCTGAAATGGTACATGATCAATTATTTCTGTTTTGAGAATGGAAGGTGTGCTGTCATTTCTCTGCCTTCAGAGAAATGTGTGATGCTAATCCTGCAAGATACATGTGCTTCCTAATTTACATGCTTCCCTTTTTTCCTGTCTCTTCAGCAGAAAATGCAAAGACAGGAGCTGAAAAACAAGCTGCAGCCTTCCTTTGTGCATTTTCCCAGAGTCAAGCCACAAACAATCTCCCCTTAAACACAGAAAAATTGACATCTGTTAATTAACTTGATGATGAATTCTGGAATGAGATCTGAATAACTGTACAGGGGAAAAAAGATCACAGTGATTACAAAGGATAAAGTGAGACTTGCCTTTATGGTATGCACTTGGTAACTTAAAAAAAAGCAGAAACTGTTTGTGTGTGTGGTTGAAACTTGTTTACTTTGGCTTTGAACTATTAGTGTGAAAATTACAGGTCATTAATACCAAAGTTAAATTACTTTTGCGCAGTTAAAGTAAATAACCGGTGCAGCGGGCACTCCAAGAGGGGTGTAGAGTGCAGCCTGTAGCTGAACTTTTCCAGAAAATGTATTTCTTTGTCCTATGTGCAATAGATGGCCCCGAAGCTGTTCTGAACACATTTCAGCTTACCACACAAGTGCTGTCTGAGCATGACACCTGTAACACATGCATTTTCAAGGATGTGTGGCAAACGCTCAGCCACATTCCCACAGGCTGTAACTATTGGACAAGACAGCTCTGGGAATTGATGGCAAATGAGGTGCAGAATACATCATGCTTACAGCTGCTGCTGTGACCACTCTGCCCATGTGATAGGAGCTGAACCAGGGGTTCCTTTATGAAGCAGAACATCTTAGTTGGCATCCGTTTGGATGACGACTGGTTATTGAGTGTATTTAAAGTACTGGGTCTGCCTTGTAAAGCTTTAAACAATTGGAGACCAGTATATCTGAGTCATCAGCAGCCAGTTGTTTTTCTCTCCTAATATGACTGAAGGAGGAGGTGGCAGGGCATTGTGCAGGATTGTGGGACTTGTTTTCTGTCATCATCTGAAATAGCTTGAATCTTGTCACCTTTTAGTGCTAAACACATCTGTTTGATAGCATTTAGTGAAGAGATTTAATTTTTTTCCCAGCAAGATGAAGGATGGAAAGGAGTATCTGTAGAAGTCTGAATGACTAGTTTCCTGTTGAAATAATGATTCTAATACTAGGGTTTTGTTATGTTATTAATGATGTTAAACAGCCTAGAGTCAGAGGAAGGCTTCATTTTAGACAAATTTGAATGTAAATTAATACAATATCCTAATCATACCAGGATTATTATTACTTTTTAAAGAAATTTGTGAGTTCAGTATCCAGGTTTGAGAAGGCAAAATTTAGTCTTGAAAAATACATGGGAGAACAAGGAAATGTATATTCTTTCCAATTAATACATATTGGTGTAAGCAAAAGAACTCAGAAAATACTTTCATTTGTTCTTGAACATGAGCTGTTGCAATAGCTCAGTGAAGGAGCACTGGGGAAGTGCTCGTGTTCCATTACAGCAGTGGGAGAAAGAACATACTGAAGGGTTTTCAGCTCTCTTATGCTGTACGTGGTCATTGCTGAGTTCTACACAGTACTTTCTTAGTAAGCAATGTAAATTACTGAAGTATAGCTTATCTCTGGACACGTTACCACTTGTGAATTCCAGTGATAGCTTTTTCAATATAACTTAAAAGAATTTATTTATCTTTAGTAAAAACGTATTTAATGAACCAATGTAGCACTTCTCTTAGATAAAGTCTAACAACTGTATTGTTCTCCCCTGGTAAAAAAAAAGTTAAGTAGTTTAAGGCTTGGTTCTTGTCTCTCTTGTTGTTATTCTGATTGCTGTGCTAAAAACTTTACCACCTGCAATAAAAAATGAATTCAATGACTTGCTGCAATTGCCTGATTTCAGTTTAGCCTGGTTATACATTTATTTCTGCAGGTTAATGCTCAAAGTTCCACATGTAAGAGTGCCTTTTGTTGTTGATGTTTGGTTTTATAACATTTTCCCTGTGTTATTTACTTTTGTAAATTTGTTCAATAGTTCCCACACTGTTAAATTGCTGTAGCATTTGGGTGTGATAGGGAAAGGTCACTGGGTACCCCAGAAATATGATCTGTTAGCAGACCAGATAAACTGAAAGATGAAGGCCCAAATAATATTAACTTAGGAACAGCATCATGAGCAACAAAAGCAGAAAATACAGGCTTTGTTTAAACTGTGTATGTTTTGCTTCATAATTACAAGCCTGGATTTTCCAGGGAATGGAATCAGGTGGCTTTGGCATGTCCCTCTTTTAGTAGAGAGTGGCACAGCAGCACATGTTCTCATGTCATAGGATGTTCTTCTCACTATACTGCAGCCTCATTTAGACAGGGGCTGAGTATTCCCATCATTACAGAATCAGTCCAGCTGCTTGGGTTGGTTTTTCTTCTTTTCTCCATGTGTCTATAGTTGCACATAATCTTGAGAAGGCACCGAATTTTAGTGAGTAGGTAACTGTATGCAGCTGCAAGGTATACGATGTTATGATTTGTTATTGCAAACAAGAATAAAAGAGTAGAAAATAAGTAATAAAAGAGACTGCAGTGGTAGGGTCTCCTCTGTAAAGTCATTCTAGGAATGCAGTTGATAACAGTCTTTTAATCTTCTGTGAACTGACATCCATGTGTTTAACCATGTCACATGACATTTGAAACATAATTCAGATAAGGTGACATTACAAATTAGATTATTCAGTTTTTGACATTATCTTAGATTATTTCATATCCTCAATTATAGCGTGAGAGTGTCTTACAGTCATTAATTGGTAACTCCTCAGAACAAGTCTATGAGGGAGTGGAATGTGTAATTCTTGCCCCCTTCATTTTTCAACAGGGAAAGAGATACAGATTTGGTAACAGTTTCATTATATTTCCATTTCTTCCATTTCCCAGGTACCTGTAGTTTTCTTTTTTCACTTTTGTAACCTGTGGTCTATATGATGGGAAAATGGAGATTCTTTTTCCCTGTGGTGTCTCAAAGAGACCAACAAAACCTAAAGCAACAACAAACCCTTGGCCTTTTTGCCTCTTCATCCCAGGATTTGGAATGGAAAACAATTATATTTGGGAAAGCGGGGGAGAGGTTGGTTGCTTTGTGGGTAGGTAGGGTTCGTTTGCTCTTTTTTTGGAAACAAGAAATCAAAAGAAGAGGAGGAGTTTACATTCCTACTTTTCCAAAAGCTTAGGTTAATAATACCTAGTTATGGCTGTGAAACTCATTTCTGGAAGGTGTTTCTTCACTCTGGCTACCAGGGCTTAAATTGTAGAATTGCTTGTTTTCCCTTGGAATACCTGACTGTGCCTTCATGCCCATGCTCCCCTTTATTATCCACACTGTTTTTCTGTGAAAGAGAGAAGTTACTAACTCAGTGCATGCATCTGTTTGGGTACCATCTCTGCATTATTTTTTAGCTATTTTTTTATTTCTAGCAAGACAGCAGGGGAGGGACAGAGTAAAAGACCCCAAACTTATACATAGATCTTCATCTACCCAGATCCCAGAATCAGAGGGTTCCTTTTTCCAGACATCATCTGAACTTTTGTGGTTATACAATACTTACAGCCTTTTTATCACTGTGATTTCTGCAGATCCCTTAGAGATATTTGCCCTTTAAGAAAGGAGTAAGTTCTTTCATGCTCACTTGCATCAACTGCAGTTGTTGCATATTGGAATGAATTTTGTGTGCAAGAGTGGGAGTTACATTGATGTCTGCAAGCCAGCTGTGCTGCAGGGGCAAACAACTGCTGAGAACTCTTGGCAGCAGGAAGCTTCTTGTTGGAGCATGCCGAGAGCAGCTCCTGGTTCCCCAGCAGCAGAACCTGCTCACTGATGGGCCAGTTCAAAGAACATATCCCCAGTCCAAGGATGAAAACAAGCCTCCCCATAGGGCATTGCAGAGCTGGGGGATGCCCAAGACTCTCATCAGAGACAAGGTGATCCCATCCTGGGAGTTACAGCTTCACAGAAAAACAGAAACAAAAGCACCTTTTCAAGAGGCTAGACCCATTCTGATTACTCATCAAAAGGATGCACCCCACACTATACTAATGGGAAGGAAACCATGGGAATCAACCTGAATAGCAGGAGCAGAGAGTTTACCATATGGCATCCTAGGATGTGAAAGGGAGGGGAAAGGTAGCGTGTTCAAATCCTCAATCAGGCTCAAAAGTTCATGTGCAGGAAAATCATCAAGGCGTGTACCTGCCGAAAAACTAGGGGAGACAGGTTTGATATGGTAAGAGAATCAAGATGCAAAGTATAAGATATACAGCAGATGGGAATGTGCCTCAGCATGCACAGATGTATGTTTTAATCAGTTCTGGGCTTTTTCTTTGGAAAATCCCAAATTGCCAAGATTATGAAATTAATGTTCAAGGGTGTGTCAAGTCATTCATCATTAGGGTAGGAGGAGTGACAGCTTCCCTAGGGTTCTTTCTGACGTTTGTTCATTTTCCATTCAGAGGCAGAAAAGAAGCCACAGTTTGGGGAATGCGGTCATAATTCGTGCTAATTAGGAATTCTCTTGGGTTTCAGGAGCACCATTTGTAACCATAGCTGTTATGCCATCCATATTAGAATGAAGATCTGCTCTGCAGCCAATAAACATTATGTTTGAGCATGTTAAGCACTGTAGTGTTTTCATTTTGACTCCTAACCTCCAAACTATGATCTAGAGGCCAAAATTAAGCCCTTATGCTCCTTCTACAATTCAATGGAAAAGGTAGATACCTTGACAGACACACCAGGAAGTCTACAGGCTGATGAGAGAGCTGTTTGGAGTTAGCTGATAACAAACCAAATGCGAGGATGGCTCTGAAAGTCCATCCCACACCTCAGGCAAGACTAGAAGTGAGGTACTTTGAATTATGCAGATACAGGATTTACTCATGGTAGTCAGTTATGAGTATTTTTATAAATAATTGGGTAAATGTCACTTTTTTACAGGATAGGATGCTCCCTTTTGATGTAAATGCCTAGTGGTCAGAGCTCTTGCCTGGGAAGGACATTTCTAAGCCCTTTTAAAAACGTAATTGTCAGTATTAGTTCACTTTCTCTGTGCTCCTGTTTGTTGCAGGTGAATTGAGAACATCCAGAACATCACTAAGAGCCTTCTCCTTTCAATCTGCTGAAAATACCAGTGAGCCATGTCCATCAGTCTTCCATCTTCACTATGTTATGTGCTCCCACTCCTGGGAAGAGTCTCAGGGTAAGGCCATGTGTGCTTAGCACACATGATGATACTCAGAACAATGTGTTTGCTTTAACCACTGGACCCTTTTCCGGGTAATGCAACCCATGCATCCCAGGGCAATTCAGAACCTGTATGACAAGTATTCTGATTGCAACCAGTAGTTCTGCAGGCTCTCGCTCTCAAGGTATCATGAGCATTCCTGCTCTTCTTACTTAGACAGAAAGTGCTCAGAATTATGTGGGTGTCTCTGATGTTTCCTCAAATGTAAATTAACCCTTAAAGTATCATAATGAGGTAAGTAATTAAAATTTTAGGAGTGGTGAGTTAAAATATGTAGAGTTATATGACTTACCCTCAGACATCCAAGTCCTTAAATAAGGACATTGTCACGATAGGTTCTACAATATTTGCTTTGGGCACCAGAAATGGGACTCAGATGGATTCATTTGGCCAGGTTCAGAAAAACTATGTATAAGTATCCTGCTGTAGCAGTTATCTGATCCTACAGGTATGTAAAAAATCCTACCACCTACTCCCCTGTTCTGGCAGTTCCCAAGGTCACTAAACTGGAGTGCCCATAGCTTCACAGGTGGCAGTGACAGGTAGGGCCTGGTATGGTTCAGGAACACAGCAAGGATCTGTCTACATTCCACCTGAATCCCTGGAGAAACCCACTCTGCTATACATGCTCAGAGCCCCATAGCACTGAGTCCAGCACTGTTCGCAGAGAAACCACAGGCTTCTGTGAAAAGGATGAGGGAAGAGAAGCACCAGAGCATATCCTTTCCATAATAGCTTAATAAATGCAGTCAACTAGGGAGCAAGAAATCTAAATTCAGTTTCACCTTGGCCTGATGGAATGCAACTCGCTCATGACTCAGAAGACAGCTGTAGCCACTAGGTTTTGGCATAATCCAGGGCATTGCTTCTTCCATCCTTCCTCCCAAATTTAGACTGTGGGCTGTAAAACACAATAGGGCTAGAAAGAGATCTATCAACACAATGCATGACCTGCAGTTTGGTGATTGTAGTGTAGGAGATCCATATTTGATGGAGCTTAACTGCTTTGGCTGCAAAGGCAGCAGACACACGTGATGAGGTGTTCTGAATCAACAGGTACTGGGAGCTGCAGTACTTGTATTGGAGGCTCCCTAAGTCCTGTCCTTGGACTTCAGTGAGATCAGTCATGCAACAAAAACTAAGCAGCTGTAGATTTGGAGTCAGGATATGTAAATGGTAGAAGTTGGCCAAGAATGCAAGACTGATGATTCACAGAACTGTGGTGCAACTATGCTTAAAGCATGACTTCAGGATGCAGGAGCTCTGTGTTAGTTTACCTTTTCATCTTCTAATACCACCCTCGTGATCTGTTATGGCTGCTGAAGAACAAGCAATAAAATATCATGTAAGAGAAGCATTTTTTGAAGAAGTTATTAATTTCAGGTGTGATGGGAGACTGCGTATCTTTTTGATTACTTTATTTTAGAAAAAAAATTGTTTATAACCAAACATGACTGGAGAAACTTGCAATATGGGTTCATCAGTTAAGAACCTGAGTGTTCTAAGGATTGTTTAGATTTGCACCTTTATTGTGCTAGAAACTACATACTGCTGATGAAGGGGCTTTCGAAACCAGCTTAGCCAGACAACAAAGGACGACAAAACACTATTCATGAAGGGATTGGAGTTGTCACAGTCAACTCATCTTAAATGTTACAGTTTTTCTGGCTAATCAGATGGTTTTCTCCTTATTTCTTGCAGGCTGAAAATGCTCACTTTCTGTCATGTGATTTTGCTTTATGACTGGCCTGCTGCCCATCTCTGTATATCTAAATAGAAAAGTACACATATGCATGTACACCTTTTTTAATATGCCTTATCATTAGCACTGTCTGCTTTCTGCCCTGCATTTGTTTTGTGGATACTTAAACTACATGTGCAGTCAGGAGAAGTCTTAAAACTCTTTTGTTTTGTATGTAGTCTGTCTGTCAGAGCTTCTGCAGCCGCAAACTGTACAGCCTCTTCCGTACTACTCGTTAATCCTACCAACACTGGTGGAGTGCTCACACTTCTGGTCGCATCGTAGTACCAGGGCCATATTACTACATTTCACTGTATTTTTTTCACCCTTTAAGTGCCAGCTGAAGAAAAACATTGTCAGAGTCCTCCTGACAATGACAGTAACAGGGGCAAAATTTGGTTTGTTCTGGAAAAAAAAATCCAGACAGCATCATTCCCTTAGTAGAGTAATTTCTTTGTGGAATATGCCTTCTGAGTCCTACCCAGGACCAGGACTCTTCCTCATTTTTCCTGTTGAACTTGGACTTCGTTAAGAAACTGGAGGCACAAAGTCAGAGTGACAGAGTTGCTCAAGGACATATCATGTAGCAAACCTGGATTCACTCTTCCTGAGAATAGGGCAAGACAATGCATTTCATTAAATACTACATGTCCTTTTTCTGTGTTACTACTTGGTTTATTCTGAGGAGCTACAAAAATGCCTGTCATAAAATTAGACACGTGCACTACTTTGCAAAGTTTCATAGCTGTAGAGAAATATACCTGAGCACACATCTTATGCTACTCAAGATCTAAAAGCTAGCTATCTGTAACTAACTTGAAACAAAACATTAGAAGTACAGACAAGGGATTGGTAAATATTTCCTTGTAAACGGATGGGGAGTTTAAGAGTTCATCTGCTGAATGATGTGTTAGCTTTCTTCTCTCTTTTCCACCAGTTTGATGGTTGCACTTAGGAGCAGATTCATTGTACTTGTAGTGCCTTTGAAGAAAGATACAAACTACTGGGTGGAAAAGCCACCTAGTGGTACAGAGAAATGGTACCGAGCAGGAGCAGGTACCTCTGAATTCCAAGGAAAGGTTTGTTCTCATACTGGGCCACTGTGTTGTGGCATGCTATAGAGGCTGTTTGTTATTACTTGTGGGAGTCTGGAATGTGTATTACACAGAAGCAGGAAACCCACAAATGGATTAAAGAAATTTTCTGAAGGACAGTACCACAAAACTTTGTGTTGGATCATTGCCTGTTTTATATATGCTGTGTAAACAGTAAAATCTTATTTAGAGCTGTTTCAGAGAATTAAAAGAGCATGAATGAGTTTGCCCCATTTTTCTTTCCAGTTGTCCAAATAAATGCAGGTGTAGCTTTAAGTCCAGCTGTCCAAAGCCCAGAAAGAGAAAAAAAGCCTAAAAAGCATTTATGCTATTTATTTTAAATAATTTTTGCTATGTTGTGGCTTTAAAGCACAACAACTTAATGCCTTTGCAGAGCTAAAGAAGAGCACTGGTTCAAAGCTGTATTTCTATTCTGGACCCCACTGGTTACTTTTATGAGGATAATTTCTGTATCTGCTGAAAAGTATTGGGAAAGCCCTCTGATCTGGGAAAATTCACCCCTATAGCAAAAGGCTGCTGGGTGAGGCGGATCAGGGCAGCGCACGATTGACGCGTGAAAGCCTGCCTCTTAAGAAATGCTGAGAGGAGCTGGCAAATGATTACAACAGCTCCGTTCCTTCTGGACCCTTCACCTCAGTGCAAACAGAGGAGAGTTATTGCAAGAACGAAGGCATATCTCCTTTTCGCACATCAATGATTAAACCTCAGCCTTTGTAAAGAGTAATAGAGTAGGTGGTGTGTTCTTATCTAAATAGTCGAAATGCGATGTTACAACCCATATGCTGGAGGCTTGGTTTTCATAACGTCAAGGTCTTTGCAGCTTTGTGCTTAAACTGTAGCATTTTCTCATTTGCAGAGTCATCTGTGAACACACAGATGAGGGAGTTTTGCAAACATGGAGAGATTAGCTCATACACTTATGCAAAAATCCATATTGCATAGCCAAGGCTTGCAGCATTCTTCAGCCTGCGCTGGTTATTGAGTGGGGACAAAGGGAGGGAGAAGAGAACACCATGCCAAGCTACAGCTGGGTTATATATCTGCTAGAAATTGTGGGATTGTGCAAGCAAACACACCTTACTGCAGACCAGCTGTGGTGTATGCATCCAGCTCTGAGGACTGAGCAGCCCTAGTCACTGCCTGCCTTGAACGTACCGGGTCACGGTACAGGAAAGGGGGTATGGAAAAGCCCTCGTCTGTGTAAGGGACAGATACAAATGAAGGAGACTGTAAAGATGGAGCCTCTTTAGGTAAATGAATTTCATCTTCAGAAGGGGAGACTTAACAAGTCAAGCTAGGCAATTAGAGTAATTACCCCTAAATGTTCAATTACATAAATGCATCTGTATGCACACACCAGACCTGAGGTTTACTACATGTAGTAAGTGCATAAATGTGCCAGTCTGCATCAAATAAATCACTGCACTTACAAATGTATGCCAACAGAAGTGCATCTTCTGGGCTAAAGGAGGAGCAAAGATGTGTAGGAAAATATCTGGAAGTACCAGCATTGCCCTGGCCAGCATGGAGTTGGGTAGCCAGGGAGGTCAGGATGCTGGAGCAGGGAGCAAGGACAATGACCCAACAACTGGCTTGTGCACACTGAGACCTGCTCCGAGTCACAGAGTGTTGCTCTGAAGATACTAATTCCTTTCTTCTTCCAGTGGCACTTGTTAACTGTAAGCCTTTTAGTCATCTTTGAAGTAGCTACGGTGTGGACAAAGAGAAACCTAAACCAGGGGGATGGAAATCTCTGGCAAAAAATAAGAGACCTGGGAAAGAAATCTGGAAATGTGCCCCATTTGTAGGATTGCGAGGAGCAGCATTCCCAGCTTATGTGCACAAACATTACACATAGCTTGGAGTAAATAGGCAGCTTTCCAGATGAAGGTAAAGAGAGACCTGTAGGAGTGTGAGAAGGCACATATAAATCTGCCAGGACACTCACCTTTGTGAGTTCTGTGCTCATTAAAACTAATTAGAAAATTTTGGGGATGGATGTGATGGTGTGTGTCAGAGTGCCTGAGAGCACTAGCATTTATAGATGGACTCAAGGCTCCCATACATCTGCTGCTTTTCTCTGACTAAGTCCTTTCTGTTTACTAAAGATTTCCAGAGGTGCAGTAGCCCAAGTCTGTCTGTACTGTCTCCGTGAGCACTTCCCACGGGTCCAGACACCCAGCATGACCATGCGACCTGCATGCTGAGCTGTCCATGCATGTGCAGTGGGTCCTCTGCTCTCCAAAAACCCTCAGCCACTGGGAGTACGTTCAGTCCGACTGCTTGATGTGCTTCCCAAAAATGTGGGATTTATGAGCAAGTCTCACCCATGTGGGCATGTGGGAAATCTCACACTATGCGAGTATCCCTAAGTAAGACTTTTAACAGGCAGAGCAGCCTCATCTGTCACCCGTTTCCAGCCTTTAATAAAGACCTTTGAAAGACGTGGGGAAGTCACTCCTGTTTGCACTCTATTCGCTTCAATGACTGTAAAGAGAAACACAGAAAACTCACGAGCAAACATTCTCTGATGAAATGGCTATAGTAACTTTTCCTGGTATGTCCCCTGGTGCAGATCACTCCCTTAAATGCATTTTTGGCATCTGTCACGAAAAAATGAAATCAGTAAATCTAACAGCCTCCTGTTTACTTTGGGTGTGTGGGGGGGAATAATCCAAAACCTCTTACACCAAGCTGTTACCATCCCACTGTCTGTTTTCTCAGTGAAGTTTCTTTGTTGCCCTTCCACAGGACTAGTTCCCCAGACATTTACACGAAGTTTCCACCTGCAGACCACCTCGCCAACATGAGGATTCAGCCTTTGAACTGTTGTCTGATTATCTGCTCTGCCAACCTGTGTAATACAGGCCAGCAAATTTCACGTGGTACGTCTGCATCATATCCCTCATGTTTTACTGGGAGATTTAAAAGGTCACAAACAAGCCTATTCAAATCAAAATGGGCTAATCCTGGAGTAAAGTGCTGCTTGACAAGGATAGCAAGAATACAGTCGAAACCTATCAGAAGTTACTGATCCATAATAAAGTACTGCCAGCCTTGAGTAAGGAGAGATTAAAGGGGGCTCGTATCTTGGGACCTGCACATCTGCACTTTTCTATGCAGCCCTGAATACACAACAGGGAAATCAGCCCTTCTGCTTTCATTGCTTCCCTGCTTCCTGTGCACTGGCGTGTGCTTTATGGGCACACAGTGGGGATGAAAATAAGCCACTGTTGGTAAATCAGTGAAAAAGGAGCACTGCTGCTTAGTCACCCTGAGTGGAGAGTGGAGATTTCCCGAGTCTTGGCAGTGAGGTTGGTTATCTGTGTGGGCAGTTCAACGTTGTGTGGAGGAAAGGGTGTGCACACTGGGCAATAACGATAATGGAAAAGAGGGGCGGGACTGGGAGGTGTTTGACCAGTAACATTCAAGGTTGCCTGCAGGCTGCTGGGAGCTGAGAGACATGAGCTGGCGCACATAAGATGGGCACAGCCTTACCACCCTCCGTGCTCACGCTGGGCAGAGTGCGGTGCCGCTGTGCATGTGTCTGTTATGGTCCATAACCCTAAGGTGGGCACTTTCTGGGCATTTGGAAAGAGAAGATAAATACATAAGCATATGTGGTAAGTCTGAAATACTGATACTGTTCTGCCTAAAGAGGCAACACTGGGAACTGGCTTACAGTCTCTAGATCTGGCATTTGAGACTAGAAGAGAACACCACGAGGCACTCCAGTGCAGGCATGATTGCCTGTTTGGTATGCATCACTGTTTCCACGCAGTCCACTTTGCTCCAAGCAAACACAACTCGGTGCTGGCAGGGATTACTTTTTGTCCTCTTCCAGCAGCTGCATCTTTGCTTTGTTTATGAGTGACTTTGCCAAGTTTCAAGTTAGACTCCCAATAAAGCTTTAATAAAGCACCACACTGCAAAGTCAGGCAAAAAAAGGACATGTAAATGTAATGGGTAAAATTGTTTTGTACAACTGCAAGAACATGGGATGCTGAGAGCTGCTTGTGAAAACAATTTGCTTTGAAAGAAGCTGCCACAGTGGAAATTACTTCAGGAAAACCCTCCTGCTTTCTGGTGTTTATAAGGGGAACTGCTATGTGTGGATGAGGAGGATTCAGCATCCCTGTGCATCCAAATCCTGCCACTGCAAAGTTGGGCAGGGAGCCTTGCAGCGTCTGCAAGCTTTCTGCAGTGGCTGAAAGGGACATTGTGAGACACAGGACGTTTTATGGGGAGAAGCTTTATTGCCTATTTAATACACTCCCAGAGCAGAAAACATGTGTCCAGTATTTACCTTGAGACTTAGGCTGAACACTACAGTAATCCTGGACAATCCCAGAGTTCTCTATTAGTGTTAGGTTTTAATGAAAAAGCCTAAACTGAGGAATGCTTTAGCTCTCTGTTAACTGCACTCTATTATTTAAGGTCCCGATTACATTTTTTCTTTGTCAAAAAACAGGGTATGTTTTGTAAATTTTATTTGCAGTCATAGGAATCTCTTATTGTTTAGAAATTTCAGTGAAAACTGGATACTGTATTACTGTCAGCTCTCCTGAGGAAACTCCTGGAAACTGTTTCTGCCTCCATATTTCCTGTAGGAAGGCTGGATCTTGGAAGAAATGTAACCTGTACAATCTAAAGGTTTTGCCCTGACCTACAATAGCATTTTCCAAACAGGATGCTTATGGGTAAACCTCATGCACTTTGACTTGCGAAAGCAAAATAAACCTTACAGGCACAGATCTCTCCTGGTTTTTCAGCCCCCCCCCTTGCTGGCTGTGGTGATAGCAGGTTTTCCTGGTATCCCACTGTGGACTCTCCCACCTTAGTCCCAAACTCATTTCTAAGCCATGGGAGAGTTATCATTCCCTTCGAGATCTTTCTGTTTATCAGGACTATAAAACCGGCTATTGTCTTTTCAGGTTTCTAGGGAAACACCTTTACCTTTCACTTCTCTTCTGATCCAACTTGTTGGCAAACCATCTTTTAAAAGCACACAGAGATGCACAGACTACAGGCATAAAAACTCTGATTTCTCAGGTTTTCACAGCTAGTGTCAGATGTGATTGCAGAGGAGCAACATAGAGCACGTGCCATTGTTTGGTATTTACATAAGCATGCAACATTAATCTCTGTAGTACAAAACAGGCAAAACACAGACTTAAGCTCAGTGGTGAGACCCCTTCCTTCTGCTGCCTTAACCCATCAGTTTTAAGGCTAGAAAGAGAAATTTTTATTCCATGATGCTTGAAACCTGTTGGAGAGAGTCCAGAGGAGAGCCACGAAATTAATCGGAGGGCTGGAGCACTTCCCCTATGAGGACAGGCTGAAGGAGTTGGGGTTGTTCAGCCTGGAGGAGAGAAGGCTCCGAGGAGACTTAATAGCAAACTTCCAGTACATGAAGGGGGCCTACAGGAGAGATGGGGAGGCACTCTTTATCAGGGAGTGTAGTGAGAGGACAAGGGGTAATGGGTATAAGCTGAAAGAGGGTAGATTTAGACATCTACAACTTCCCTGGGCAACCTGTTCCAGTTTTTCACTGTGAGGGTGGTGAGACACTGGCCCAGGTTGCCCAGAGCAGCTGTGGATGCCCCATCCATGGAGGGGTTCAAGGCCAGGCTGGATGAGGCTTTGAGCAACCTGGGCTAGTGGGAGGTGTCCCTGCCCATGGCCGGGGTTTGGAACTAGATGATCTTTAAGGTCCTTTCCAACCCAAACCATTCTGTGATTCTATGAAACAGTGAAAAACAACAGGGCTGCTCACAGCACTGTATACCAGCTCTCCCTCAGAAACTCGGGGTCATGTAACATTTACAAATCATTGGTTTGGCTTTCAAAACGTTTGGTGTTGGTGCTTTTCCAACTGCTAGCAACAGTGGTGGTCATTCCTTCTTGGAAATTAGTTAGCAGCATGTGCCTTCCCCCTTGGCGTGAATAATGCGCTTCCCCACTAGATGTCATCATTGCTTCTGCAAATCACAGGGGGGTTGATTAAAAGCATTTAATGATGGGCCTTCATTTAGACAGGGCTCGGTCGGGCCGATGGGAGACCCAGCCAGGACCTGGACAAAACATTTTCAGTAGATTTGCACCAAAGTGCTTTTTGACTTAATCAGGAGGATTTGCCATGCTGATACATGTCACCAGGAGCCCACTTACTACCCCAGCTCTTGGCACCACTCTCTGAAAAACCACTAAGATTACCGGAGCTGTTTAATTGTATGTACTCTTTTGGTAGTAAGGCTATTTATAGTTAATATGACCCACAGCAGCCACAGTTTAATGTAGCTGTAAAGTCACTGAAGGTTGCAGTGCCGAAGTCCTGACAGGATGCTCTGGCCTGAGGGTCCAACAGCCAGCCCTGGCACGAGGCAGGGTCCTGGCTTTGACAAGAGCCTGCTCTGCAGGAGCAGAAAGAGTATTTCTTATTTTCAATTTATTCAGTTACCTGGGTAAGGATAGCTCAAGAAACTAATTGCAGCTGAAAAAGCAAGAGAACATCTTTTGTTCCTCTTACCTAAGAAAGGTAGACAGCTAAGGATGAGAGCTAGCACTTCTGAAATCTTGAAATCCAGAAAAAAAAAAGGTCCAAATCCAATCACAGAAAATGCATGTTTATTTAATAAATCAGTTAGTTTTAATTTTCTAAGTGTAAGTTCTATGTCTTTTCCTGTATGTATTCAGGACATCTAAGATATTTCATACAGTGAAAATACATTTTAAAGGACCTGTTAACTCATTTTTAATTGCAACCCAACCTTCATTGAGTCTGACTTAAGTGAAAAATAACCTTGTTAAAAAAAGCATCTTGCACTATTTTTAACAGTTTTATTTAAAAGATAATTTGGAATCTGAATAAATTCATATAAGATACAGACTCACTTGAATAAGTGAAAGCTAAAGGTACCTTCCTGGTTAGTCACACTTGATTAATTCTAGCAGTTGCTAGAATCTTTCTTTAAAAATGGAAATAACTATGGAGACACAATGTAAAAAGAAAATAAAAATACCAGATAGACTTTTTTTAAACCAAGATTTCCTGATTTTTGAACTCTGTCATTGTTAAAATTAATTTCTTCAATCCATCCGTGGAATATACAGTTAATTGCCTCTTCTAAATACAGTGCACAGTAGGCAATTACCCTTTTGCAGCTACATCTCTGGATTCAGCTTTTTCATTAAATTATAATTATAATGGATCTTCGAAGCTGTCATGAAAATGAAGGATTAGTAGCACTGAAAATAAAGGTTTAGTGGCACGAACTGAACAACAGCTATGAGCAACTTCTCTTTGTGTTTCAGCTCTGGCTTCTCACCCCATTCCCATTTCACTTTAAGACTTGCCTGAAGTGAATAAGGAGCATGGAGCCAAATTACGCAGTGAACTTTGTTATTAAAACAGCATGGAGTAATACTTTGAACTTGAGAGAGGTTTACGTTTTGTTTTAGTCCATGGTGGCAGTGGAATAACAGCATCTCTGTGTCACACAGGGCTTTCTCGGGGCCCATCTGGCACTTGCAGAGGAGTCATTCAACAAGCACGTGCTCTCCCACATCCAGCTTACCTTCACTTGCACTAGCAGGAGTTGAGTTTTGTCCTAAAAGACATGTTCTTTTATAGAAATACAGTCTGCTCGTGCACATCTGCCTGCCCCTTGGTCTGTATCGCCTGGAGAGACCTTAACCTGACTTTTCATTCCAGATCGGCAAAACATCTGGAGCCCAGTGCTGCATCTTGCTACAGAAGCACAGGATAGTTCACTGCACATCTGCTTGTGGGCATCAGTTTCTGCCCGCCGACTGGTACTACAGGTCTTGCTGTGGTCTGACGCTGCTGGAGGGTCATGCTGGAGGGGTGGCTTTAGGGTACCACTCAGCGCATCAAACCACCAGCAAATCCAGTTCCCCTCATCCCTCCCTTCGGTACTCACTGGCATGGGGAGTCAGGGCACTCTACTAGCCCAGCCAGAAGCTATTTTTACTTTTTACAATGAGCTGTTGGATGCTTCAGCTCCCTGAAGGGTGAGATCGCTGTGTGGTCAGTGAGAACCGGTGCGAGCACTGCAGTCCTGCCCAGCCACACGTGCAATCGGGAGAGGACCAGGGACCCAACTGTGCCCCTCGGGTGCTGTGGTGGGTAAAGGGGCTCAGCCACATCATAAAACCACATGCTTAAGATTATTGCCTATGCATTGCATCTAGTGGTGACATGACACGTGGATGTGTTCAGTAAACTGATCTGATTGCATCCCAGAAAGCACCTCCATGAAAGAAAAAATAGAGTAGAATAGAATAGAACAGAATAGAACAGAATATTTTCAGTTGGAAGGGACCAACAATAATGATGACCTAGTCCAACTACCTGACCACTTCAGGGCTGACCAAAAGTTAAAGCGTGTTATTAAGGGCATTGTCCAAATGCCTTTTAAACACTGACAGGAATGGGGCATCGACCACTTCCCTAAGAAGCCTGTGTTTGACCACTCTCTCTGTAAAAAAAGGCTTCCTAGTAGTTTTCTGTTGGCTCTGATAGTTGAACTGGCTCACTCTGGTGGCCTCTCATCACTAAACCTGATGTAGGATGGAAGGAGAGGGCACAGCTGGGGCAGCTTGGGATGGGATCACCCAGCTGAGACCACCCTGCTTAGATCTGCTTAAACAAAACACTGGCTTATGCTGACCCAAGGGGCAGAGCTGCCAGAAGTTGCAGCCTGCGCCATGCCCGCTCCCCTTCCCTGATCTGTCAGACGTGGATCTCCGTACTGGCTCTGGCAAGCAAACTAAAAATCAACTATATGCCTTTTTCTGGACCGTTCTGCAGCTGCATCAGCTCATTTAAGCTCAGATTTATGGCTCCCACATGTGCCAGTTCCGATGCAGAGATGTGAACACCATTCGGCCGGAGGTGGTGGGGAAGGACACAAATGCCTTTTGGAACAGCAGCAAGCTCTTGCATCAGCCACCCTCCACACAAGCCCAGGCTCTGCCAGGACTTTATAGAATCATAGAATCACAGAATGGTTTGGGTTGGAAGGGACCTTAGAGATCATCTAGTTCCAACCCCCCTGCTGTGCGCAGGGACACCCTCCACTAGCCCAGGTTGCTCAAAGCCTCATCCAGCCGTTCATCGCCCTTCATGCCCACATTCCGCCTGTCTTTGGCCTGCTCCTTCCCGTCTGCATGAGCTTCTGCTCTGCTGGGGGCTCCTCTGCTCCTGTCTTCCTCCAGCCACTCACTGAGACCATTTTGCTCCCTGCCTACCCCATTCCCTTGAACTGGTCCAACCTCCACCTGCCTCCAGCAGGCACGAGCTCCTGCATGGGTATCTGTAACAACTCCGTTACAGCTGACACCTCCAGGGCTGTGCACAGGCTCCTTTTACCCTTCTGCTGCTGCTGGCAGCAATGCACCCCTTTGCCATGGGAGAGTCCTGGATTTTATGCACTAGAAACCCTAATAATAATAAGTCCTGGAAGAACTGCAGTAATCACTAAATTTCCGCTGTGCCTGCAAGGTGTACTTCTTTGACCTTGGTTTTTCCAATGCAAGCAGTACATGATACATGATAAGGTATTGCACTGGCCTACGTATTAGTAGATACTCTACAGAAATTAAAATTTGGAGAAAGTATTTACTTTATTTCTGCAGAATAAGGGCCAGGAATTCACTGTATGGCAGCTGGGAGATGTCCTGCAGCTTCTTGTGGTGTCCAAAGCTGGAGGGGGCAGCTCGGTTCCCCGCTGCACACCAAGACCCGGTCTTGGTAGTGTGTATCTGACTAAGAGATCTGGGACTTGCTGCAGGACAAGCCCACGTCAAGAGCAATTTAGGAGTGTAATGAGAGGAGTAAACCTGATTGTGAGAAGGGGTAAGGGGTTGTCGCTGCCCTCCGAGGCTGAGGAAGCCCAAAGCAGGCGGTGTGATGGCTGCCTCTGAGCTGGGATCCTCTCCAGGGCTGGCAGACAGTGCTGTGGGCAAGCTCATCCTGACAGGTCGGCTGTGGGGTACAGCATCCCCACGAGGAGAGGGGGATGGCAGGTTGCAAGGCTGCAGAGAGGTGTGGGGAGAACGGGGGTCGTGGGTCCCACCTGTGGAGCCCTGCAGGGGCTGGGGCAGGATGACAGCAGAACTGCACCACCCTGCTGATATACCNCAGAAGGGGTAAGGGGTTGTTGCTGCCCTACGAGGCTGAGGAAGCCCAAAGCTGGCTGCAGGAGGTGTGATGTCTGCCTCTGAGCTGGGATCCTCTTCAGGGCTGGCAGACAGTGCTGTGGGCAAGCTCATCCTGACAGGTCGGCTGTGGGGTACAGCATCCCCACGAGGAGAGGGGGATGGCAGGTTGCAAGGCTGCAGAGAGGTGTGGGGAGAACGGGGGTCGTGGGTCCCACCTGTGGAGCCCTGCAGGGGCTGGGGCAGGATGACAGCAGAACTGCACCACCCTGCTGATATACCCCCAGCTTTGTGCCGGTATGGGCTCTTTTTGTTGTTTTCCTTCTCCTTTGAGATGTGAGCATGACTGCTGACTGCTGACAGATGGATGTTTGGGCTAAACACAAAATGTTTGGTTTTTTCCCCCCATAAGTTGCAAGCAAGGTGTTGCTCTGTGGTCAGCCCTGGGCAGAGGATGAGCAAGCAAACCCATGACTGGTACTAACACATGGCTGGTGGCTGCCCACACGCGATGCCATGGTGGTACACACACTCCTGCGGGGCAGGTCCCCCAGCACTCAGCACCACGGCCCCCCAGAATAGCCAAGCCTGTCACAGGGAAGATGATACCACCAGCAGGGCTGGGGCCACGCTTCAAGGGGCAGTCTGGCACACCATCAGAAAACACAGCAGTGTCTTATTTAGCATGCATTTCCCTTGGTTTCAGGAAATCTGTTTACAAGTAAATACCAAATTGTTTGCTCAGGAGAAGAGGACTCGGCTAAAAAACTTCCCTGATGCTGCACAAGTGTTTGGCAGCAAAGGATCCTCACGGTGGGTTTAAGGGAGAAGCCGTGTCCCCTAACGCTGCTTTTAAAATAGCCCAGTGTGTAAATGAAAGAGCAATTTAAGGACTTCAGGCGATGCAGGACAGTGAATGTTTCTCAAAACATGGGAGCTGTCCCCACACAAATTATAACAGATGACAGTTTACTAAATATATCCACAATGCCAAAACAAACAACACTAAATACCAAATCAAGAGGTCACTGCAGTCTGTCTTTCGTGCGCCACTTTTCTTTCTGATCTGCAGGAGATTTCCACCAGAAGGCCTGAAAGATGAAGCAGAGAGGTAGAGTGTATGTGAGCGTCTGCCAGGGAGATGGATTTCCACTTCGGCAAACGCTATCAGTTGTGCTTTCGAGGGTCAGTGCAATATCTCGTTATAGTCCCTCCCTATCCTCTGTGCCCAAAAAAGTCACAGTCGCACAGAAAATCTTACACTGAACACAACAGCAACTTTATACAGGTAAGGACTGAATGAGACTTTCAAAGTTGAGACCAGGATAAACTGGAAAATAATAAAGGTAATGAAAAATTAATTTTATTTCTTGCCCTGAAGTACATTCTAAATATTGTATGTTTTTCAGGCTTGTGCATAAATACGCATAATTCTGCATCTTTAATTGAAATATGTATTCATCTCAGCTGTTTTTATGCTGACAGCTCAATGGAGTTACACTGTTAATAACAATAACAATTATTTAGTGGTATTTACATTATGATCCTGCGAGGAGATCCAAGCCATGCCGTAATGTTATAGAAGCCTAGAACCAAAATACCTTCCCAGCCCAAAAGCTGAAATCCAATCATAAGTGTTGTAGTAAAAAAAACCCTTTCTAGCCTTTTCTATGAAAATATCAGCTTAAGGGAGTCAGGAACCCACATCCAGCTGAAATTTTTAGAAACCATAAATCTAATTCCCTCAGTCCTTCTTGCAAATATCAGCCAACTGGCTGTGAAAAAATAATCATTTTAGTGGGATTCCTAAATAGCCCCCTGCACAGGTCTCATCCCAAGTGAGAGCAGTCCCCCAGAGCAGGGCAGTATCCAGGCAGGCTCATGTTTGCCTGAGATTTAATCCCCTTGCAGACAAAATCCTGAACTTGAATGCATGCAAAATTGCTGTTGCTAATCTTATTTTGCAGGAAAAAAAATAATGTACTTCAGCCAGCATCTGGCAAGGCACAGGCTTTTCGCTTCTGACTTAGGAGAAACCTTGTATGCGTGTACAACTCACTGGCTGGTAAAGTTTCTGGAATTACTTTTTTTCCTTTAAAATGTTAAAGCTGCAAGAGCAGCCTGAATTCCCCTTTTCTGTGTTATGTATCACTGCACAGTGGCAGGAGGGCAGTAGACATTTCATAGTCCATAAAACCAGAATGGGCTTAATCCTCTTCTCACACTAGATTTACATTTGTGTGACTGTTAGTAAAGTTGGCAGTAAAGATGTTGACAGAGCTGAGGGCTGGCTGAGGCCCAAGGGCACTGATTTTTAAAGGTGGTGATTGGGATTACTAAATCCTGCTTCTAAAGAAGCTTTAGCCCCACTTCCTTCTCTGGAGAGCTTTTTTGTTCTCCATTGAATCATGGTTGAAAATGGGCTGTAGCCACCCAGGACATGGAGGTGTTGCAGTGGAAGCAGAGGCAGATGGAACCGCTGCTGCCCAAGAGCTGCCCAAGGGTGACTTATTCTGACAATGGAGGTGTGAGAAGGGTGCTCGGTATAGCATCAGCAGGGGTCAAAATCTGACCTTGTTTCTGTACTCCTCAGCCCGGGTGTATCCTAGAAGTATGAAGACTTGCAGCTACAGAGAAAGGGCCTTTTCCTGGAGGTGGCAGGGAAAGGCTGGCAAGAGATTAAAAGTCAGAGGGAAACTACTGCAGGTCTTGTCTGAGCCTCAGAGAAGGGGCTTCAGGGGTGAGAGGAGGCCATCAAATAAAAAAATCCTAACGCCTTGTTGCTTTCTGCTGCCCAGTTTTGCTTTCCAAGCACCTGGAGCTTGCAGATGGCTTGTTGGAGCTACTTTGCAAAGAAGCTGCTTGCCCAGCTGCCGTTGTTTCCTCATACGTTCCTGAATCCAGACCTGGCATTTGACCACTGCATTGTGTTTCTCCAGCTTCTGCTATGGTCGGCTGAACACAGTGTTTCTTGGCAGGTTTCGCTCACCCAACTTCTGAAAAACAGAACCAAAACTGAAATGCCAGACTGCTGGCGGGATGCAGTGTGCTTGTGGGGCACCAGCCAACCTTGGAGCATGAGGGTAAAGCTGACAGGACCAGTGTGGTCTTGATGGCAAGCTCGTTACAGCGCTCTTACAAATACACAATCTAAGGATAGACGAGGTAACATTTTTTTATTAGACTGACTAACATAACTGAAAAAAGTGGATAGGCTTTTGGGTTTAAGATAAGGGGATTCTAAGCCCAAAACCTCACCTGAGTTTACTGGTAAGACTGGGTCAAGGTCTTATGGACTTGAGACCTTGACCTGATCTTACCAGGAGTGTAATAGATCCCAAAACTCAGTCTACTGAGCCCACTAAGCCCCTGAGGAATGCAAGGCTTTGAGTGGGATCCAAAAAGGCACTTAAGTACCTGAAGCAGGGCTTGGACAGGTCAGAGGTACCTCAGTGAAAACCTGTGATCCAAGAGATTCCACTCTTGGGGGTGCTCAGCTTTGACGTTTAATTTTCAGGGTGGAACCTGAGGTTATGTCTCTTTGGGTGACAAACGCACCTTGCCTCTAACCAAGGAGCTGGTGCACTCTGGGAGGTGGGAAAATGTAGACTGGAAACCTTCACTGATGCACAGTGCCTGCCTTACACAAATGGAGCAAAGTGAGCCCTGCTCAGTCCAGACTGCAGGTGCCTGTCCTCGGGAGACTAACTTGGGCTGTGCCTCCATGTGAAAAATTTGGGAGTTCACACCAAATGTTGTGTTCTGTGTGTTACCATAAGACAGCTACCCCCTGGAAAAACACCTCACTCATGTAATGCTCTACAGGAAGATGTCAGTGCATGGTGCGGGCTCCCAGGTGCTGCTAGAAGGTTCAGGCAGTAATTTGTAAGTGTTAGAAGTCTTCAGTTTGTCCTGGCTTTAGGCAGGAACCATAGACCACAGGCAAAATCAGGGGAAAAAGGGAACTGAAGAAAAGGTGAGGATATTTTCTTTGAGAAGTGTAGTTTTACTAATTATGAACCTATTCCTAGAGATTTTCTACAGATTTGCTGTGACTTCAGTGTTATTAACCTATTTTTTCTCTTTTGGAGCTGTGTTTCTCTGCCCTTAAATTAGCTCATGACCTACCAAAGCATTTAAGCATGCGCAGCTTTAATTATCTCAGTGTTTCCACTGACTTCAGCAAGAACTACCAGGTGTTAAAGGCAGCATCCATGCTTAAGTGTTCTGCTGGACTGCCTGCTGTCTTACACACTGGGGACAGTGTCATACATAAATGCTTAGATTAAATGGGAGGAGAAAAGAGAGCATTTCTAACATGATTACAGACAGATTTCCTTTTATGTTTCACAGAGGAAAATAGTATGCAAATGTTGCACGTGCCTACATGAATTCAACCTTTCTTTCCTCTTTTTTGATCTCCCTAATTCTGACAAACAGGTTGCTATGATTGCTGAAGAGAAGCTCTCCCTGAGGCATGGGGCCATGGGCACTTTTTGAGGGGCACCATGGATTTAGGCAGACCCTCATTCACCTGCTTCTGGCTACACTTTCTCACTCCAGTGTTCTTCTTCCAGTTGCACCTTGGTGGAGAAGAGGTGAATCATGCCTGGGAACTGAGCCAGAGTAAAAATAACTGAGGTGGGGAGGGTGCTGCTTTTTTTAAAGCAGTCTCCTGGTCTGTTTGACGACACAACCGCACAAAGAGCTGGACCAGCACAACAGAGGGAGCATAACCCAATTGTTCCATCAAAGCGTGGGCACCAAAAACCATGTCTGCAAAATCGCAGATTTATTTCCTCGGCATTGCTGTGCCAGCACGGTGGAAGGTAGGAGAGTCCAAAGGTGAGTTTCTACTCTCACCTCTCCCTCCCCTTTCCCAGTCCCATGGAAGCTGAGGTTTCTGGCACAGTGCTGTTCCCTTGTTCTCCTGCCGTATCATCCTGTTCCCAGCTCCAGCTTGTGCTGTGTGTTCCCATCTCTGTGCTGGATCCTGCTGCCCTGTCAGGTGTGCTGACATACCTCTTTGTGTGTCCATGCTGCAATCAAATCCTGGGAGCAATCCGGCTGAAAACAAAGTATTCTGGGCTCATTTTCATCTGGCTTCCCAGTGCCAGCTCCAGTGCGCACACCATGCCAGCACAGCACAGAGGGTTGCATGCAGGGGAAAGAGGAGGGTCACCAGGCCAAAGGTTTGTTCTGGCAGAGTACAGAGCAAACATGACTTTGAGTATTCAAACAAGCTTAGTTTACACAGCCATCACTATCCTTCAGAGTGAACGCTTTTTCTAGCAGACTTGGGGAATTTGATCTCCCTCTGTTGCTGGAATCTGGTTGGGTAAGTTCTGCATTACAGCAGGGGTGTCCTACCATGAAGCTCATGCCATTCATCCATGGGAGACCTGCAAGTGCAAGATACCTGGGTGCCTTGTACAAGAGACATCCTGCAGCATCCAACTCTGTGAGTTTGCTGTTCAGGGTGGTGTGGGAAGGCTGGGGCAAGACACACTGCTGAACTGATCACACACTTGTTCAGGAGGCAGGTGGGCTCGGGGGGGCTTCTCATCCCCACCACAGTTATCTTCACCATTGCCAGCTGCTCTGCAGGTCTTCTCCCCAGTGCCCCGTGCATGTGTCCAGACAGCTCATTTTGGACACTCATGGGCAGCAGGTGAGAGCCCTGGTCACACAGCTTCCAGCTGTTCACCTTCCACAAAGACTGATCCATGACAGTCCCTTGCTAGCCCCGCTGGCAGCACCCATAGACCTGTCGAAGCACTAGTCTGAGCACAGGCTTTTAGCGGTTCCTAGCTGGAAGGCTGCGTATAAAAAGAGAGATGAAAGCTTATTTTCAGAGTGCCAGGCTGTACTGAGTAATCAAGAGCTGGAAGATTTGGATGTAAAGCAGGCATATATGCCTTAATTCTGCCTTTGTATCCCACACCTTTTTTTTATGGTATTACTATTTAATTGCTTGCATCAGGCCTGTCCAATAATACCACTTAGTGTTAGCAATGATTAGTGTTGTATCTTCAAAGTGCTTTACAAGCTAGTTATGAAATGCATAATTTAAGTTAAAACAAGCACCTTGGGCTGGGACTTGTGCTCGTGTTTGACAAAGCCTGGCAGGTGCCTGCAGTGCTGTGTATGCTGGAACGAGGAGCTCCATGATTGACGGTGAGGTTAAGCCAGCAGCAAGAGCATGGAGCGATAATGCAGGGTGGTGTTCTCCAAGGAACAAAAGGCTGAGACTCCATCAGACTTCTGCTGAATTTAATGATGTGGAATAGTCTCAGGTGATCAAGAGGGAGGAGGGTTGAAATAATTCTTTGAGTAATAGAGCTTGGCTTTGATATGGCTTTTTATTTGCTCCTTCCTTAAACACAAGACCAAAATCTGGCAGTCAAAAGTAGTAAATCAGTCAGAAATGCTTGTTTCACTTTGAGGATACACGTTACAGTGGCCATAACACAGAAGTTAGGAAACTACAGACTGAATGCAGCCCTTTGCCTTCAGCTGTGTCTGTGGAGTGTCAAAGACAACTGTGTCACTACACAAACGCTAATTAATCCTCAATAAAACAAGTAAAAAAGTACACAAAGTGGGTTGATTTGCTGCAAGCACAGCATGAATCGGAGCAGGTGTTTGCCAAGGCAGGGCCAGCCAACTTGTAACCAGCTTTGACTGATGCTTCTGCAAGTCATCACGTTCTTGGGCTCCAGCTGAAATAGCACTCAGAAAGGTGCAGGGTTCACTTTTGCCTGGAAAATAAAAAAATCCTTACAGAAAATCAGGTCTATGAATCTGTCAGAACTTCTTTAGACACATCTGTGGGTCTAAAGAGAATCTTGAGTAAGTAGGTACATTTGGCTTTGTAGCCTTCAAATACAGGACCTCTCTTGCTTCCACTTTCTAAAGTTTGCTAATGTTTTATCAGCACCGATTGAGGAGAAACCCAATGTATTGGCACTGGCAGGAAGTGGCTTTTGGGAAGTTACTTATGTATCCCTTTGGATAACCGTCTGACCTCTGGATGTGTGAAGCAAATCTCAATTTCAATATTTGTATCTTCTCACTTTGTCTATAGTCTACAGCCAAACCTATTCAATACAAATCTAATGAATTCCTTCCTCTCCCCCCTCAAAGCAAAAACCTCCTCTGAAGTTCTAAAAAACCCCTGATTTCCTCCATGTTGACATTTCTGGCCCCCCCTTTACCCTTTCAGAGATGTGGCTGGGCAAGGCCAGGTGATGCTGTCCCTGGAGCCGAGGAAAGAGCCTGGATCTGAAAGAGAGGGGAACGCGGCTCGTGCCTGGGATGTGTGCGGGAGGTGAAGGCAGCTGAACTTTATTGTGAGGGTGGTGAGGCAGTGGCGCAGGTTGCCCAGAGAAGCTGGGGATGCCCCATCCCTGGAGGGGCTCAAGGCCAGGCTGGATGAGGCTTTGAGCAACCTGGGCTAGTGGGAGGTGTCCCTGCCCATGGCCGGGGTTTGGAACTAGATGGTCTTTAAGGTCCTTTCCAACCCAAACCATGCCGTGACTCTATGAACTTGTGGAGGGCTATGGAGGCTGTGTAGGAACTGGAGAGATCTCCAGCTTTTGCTCGCCTTTCTGATTTTCTAAATTTGATTTGGGGATGTTGCAGATCTGTGACAACACAAACGCATTTTATTTCTTTGTATCACTTGTGACCCCGAATCTTCCCACACCAGAACACGGTTCTTACCAGGTTCTAGTACTTCCCGCACAGAGCGCTACCGAAGCCCCCGGACACACGCCGCACGGGCGGGATGCGCAGCCCTGTCCCGCTCCGCGCCGGCGGGAAAACACCGGGAAACCCCCCACCACGGAAACGAAGCGGGTTACCGGGGGTGTTCCGGGGGGCAACCGCCATCCCTGGGCGGAGGGGTGCGAAGCAACACCCCACGCGTGGGCAGACGCGCCTGCGGGGGACGGACCCCCCTCGAAATCACTCCGGGCCCTCCCGTCGCGGCGGGGGGAGGCGGAGCGGAGGCCGGGCCGGGCAGGGCTGTGGGGGCCGCGGCCGCGCCGCCTTCCCGCCTGCGGGCGGGGAGCGCTCTCTCTCGCTCGCTCTCTGCTAACGGCCGGGGCGGGGAGCGGCCGGTCCCTCCTCCTCCTCCTCCTTCTCCCGCCCACCCCCGCCACAGCCACCCGCGCCCGCCGCCGCCGATGCCGGGACTGCGCCCGCGGTGAGTCTGCCCCGCCGGNCGGCCCCGCTCCCCTCCGCCGCTCCGCCGCCGCGGTACCTGCCGCTCTTTGTTCCCCGCCGCCGCCTTTGTTCCCTCGGTGCCGGCTTCACCTCCGGCTGCACGGGGGGCGCGGAGGGACCCGGCTCTCAGAGCGGGACCTCCCCCAGCCCTTTTGCTGAGGAAAGAGGGAAAAGGCAGCGGCGGGAGTTCCCCGGGGGGAGCCGGGTTTTGTGGGAACTCCCGCCTCCGCCGGGCCCGGCCCCCCGCAGCCGTGTCCGGCCGGGAGCGTTCCCCCGCCGGGAGCCGGAGCCGGAGGCGGCTTGTTGTGGGGCGGTGGGGAGGGGAGGGAGCGCGCAGGGGGTGCGGCAGGTGATCGGCGCTTCCCGGGAACCCCGCGTCGTGCGTGGGTGCCGTGGGTGATCGCTTGGGTCGCGTGTTTGGAAAGTGATGGTGGGGAATCAACCGGGGAAAGTTGTCGGGAAAAGGAGTAACTGCTGAAATCACTTTCCTCACCCGCTGTATCATCGCTGCCGGGTCGCTGCTGGGGGTAAAGCCCGGGATAGAGCGTTGCCTGCGCAGGGCTCGCCCTTTCTGTTCTTCCCGCTGCCCATGGGATCCTTTCTCCTGTCCCCCGCCCCGTGCGTGCCGTCCTCCCTCCCTCCTTCCCTCCCTCCCATCTCCCAAGGCTTCTGGCAGCTCCTGTTTCCTCTCGGATCTGTGTTGCTGTGGCCCGTGGGATGCGGCTCGTGGGGTGTCTGTAACTTGGTGCTGACTTCGCGGGTGCTCTCTGTGTGTGTGAATTTAGGGCAAGGCTCTCTGTCCTACGTTCACCTCCCCTTTCCCCCCCAAATCAGGTTTTTTTTTCTTCTTTTTTTTTGCCTGAGAGCTGCCGGAGGAATTGGGAGGTAGAGCAGGTGCACGCTGCTCTGGTTATTTGAAATATACAGAGAAAAAACTTTGAGCAAGTTTGAGCGTTTCTCACCACCCTTGTCAGGTCAGCAACTATGTATTCCTCACACCCCTGCTTCCCTCTTTCAGAGTGCCTTGTGTCCCATCCGTCCTCTCCCCCCTCTTTCCATCACTCCCTCTTTTTCCTTCCTCTCAGCTTTCAGGGTGATGTCCCGTCACAAGACAGATGGACAAAGACATCAGTGCCACGTGCAGGATCTTGGCAAATTACTGAGACTGTTGGGCAAGCTAACAAAACTCCAGCTTGGCAGGCGCATTTCTTTACACCTCCTGAAATGCAATACCTGCCGAAGGGACACACGTGGCCTCTGGTGCCTGGTTAGCTGAGTCACGGGCTTCGGCCGCTTCAGGGTGGTTTTATAGTTCCAAGAAGGAGCACGGCGGCGGCTGCTAGAGCTGCCCACAATAACAGTGTCCTCCACCCCACGGGAACATGTACAGCCACCTCACGCTGAAATCAGGGCAGCCTAAATAATTGATTTCCAAAGCAGAAGAAGCATGTCATAGCAGGAGGGACAGGGTGATGTGGAGCGAGCGTGCGGTGGCAGGGGGACACAGGCCGTGGCACCTGCCAGTGAGGGTGATGGGGATGAGCTGAAGCAGAGAGGGACAGGCAGGGACACACGGGAGTTTGGAGGGGTGGTGAGAAATCAGCGGTGACCGCAATAAACAGATCGCTCTATACCAGTGTGTACCATGGCAATGTCTGGGCCCCTCTTGTGTGAGATGCCGTACAAACACGTGTTCAGAAGTGTATAAATGATGTTTGTTCTTCCCTTCTTCATAATAAAGGTTAGTTCTCTATAAAAAACTTTTAGTTTTAGTTCTCTATAAAAACATACATCAAAGTTCCTTTATTCAAACAGCTCTTTACAAATAACCTCAGGAAATTGTATTTTAAGTGCTGTAAATATCATACCATGTTAAGAACTGAGCATGATGGTTTAAGAGGGGCAAAGGAACATTTTTCTCTCCAATAAAATCTGATCAAATCTTATTAAAATAAATGAGAGTTTGGTTGGTGTCAGTAGCACTCGGCCAGTCCCATAGTGTGCTGGCTGTTTTTTATTTATTTCTCAGGCAAAGATTTTAAGCATAGACACAATGAAGTAATTCAAGAAGCAGCACGCATTACTGGCTAATGATCTAATAGGTTGAAAATGCTTTATCTCCCTAGTCGTTAATTTGAAGTTTTATGGGATAAGGGAAAGTAACGAAAGAAAAAATTGTTGCTATTTGTTACTTTGCAGTTTTTGACTGTGGGTTTTATGTTATTTCTTCTGATAGGTTTTGGGGCAAAGTTGCTTCTTGTATCAGGAGAAAAATGCTTTGTTTCAGGGGAAAAAATGTGCCACAGTTTAGCCTTTTTCCCGAGTTCATTGCAAGTGTTGTAAAACCCCTTTACCAGTAATTAATTCCATGAGCAGCGAGTTCAGCTCTGCTCAGTTTCCTCGTCGTCTGATTATAGAAATGAATTAAAGAAAGAGTCCCAAAGAGGGCCTGAAGAAGCACAGCTTGCAAGATCAGGTATAAAGAGCTTCATTCATTTTAGTTTATCTGTAGTACAGGGATAGGCCCTTGCTCCATGAATCATCTCCTGACATCTGTTTGCAGCGCTGTTTTCTTAGCAACTGCGGCTCTGTTTGAGATCTGGACTCTCAATGGCCCGTTTTGTACGGAGAGATGCGAAGAGACGATCCAAACTCTTCCTTGCAAAGCTATGCCTTTCAGCCAGTTTACCCAATTTCTTTTCTTCCCTGGGGCACAATAAATACCGGTTTTAAAAGTCTACCAGCTGTGATGCTTTTTCTGTGTATGTGCAGCGAGATGCTTATCTGTTGCTTACCACAACTGAAGTGTTTCCCCGGGATGATCTGGCAGCGTGGGAGAACACCTATCAGGTTGCAATGGGTTCTGCTGTTTCTCATGTTGAAGGAATGAGCCCTGTGTGCCACCGAGCTCGCCCTAACTTTCCCGCGGTTTATTTTGAACTGTCACAGGACTTTTAGATGTGGGAGAGGATGTGGTCTTGGAGGAACACTGGAAATGTAGGCAGTGATGGCAAGGACCCACTCCTAGCAACGTACCTGTTTGAACAAGCAGTCGGATTAGGCAGGGGAATTATACGTGTGGAGTGCGGGGCTCTGTATGAGTAATGTTTCAGGGCCGGATCTGTAAGCTGTGATTAAAGGGAAGGTGACATTTCATACACCTCTAACCTAATCTTCCTTTGTCTGAATTTTATCCCGGGCTGGTGTGGAGGGAAGACTCCTATAATTGAGACAGAGGTGGGCACGTAGCCGCTGGGAGATCAGGTTGATCTGACTTTTGCTGGCTGTGCTCTGTTGGGGGGGGATTGAGGCCCAGCTTCGGTCTGGAGAGTTTTTTACTTCAGCTGATATGGCTGAATTGGTCTGGAGCGTAAATATATGTCTGGGAGTACAAGTGGTATCTTTGTGCTAAGGGACAGGCTGTGTTCACCCCATTCCCTCCCGTGCAGACCTGCAGCTTCCACAGGAGGAGCAGGAGAGGGTACCTACTGGACTGTGAAACAAAAAATAGAGTATATGTTACCCCATAGAGCGTGGATTTGACTGCCCACCCTTCCTGGACTGACTTTGCATCCTGTGGAGCATGAAGGGTGTCAGCAGCAAGTAGTCACTGTGAAGGATGAACATATTTTGGCTTGCGATAATGTTGAGAGGGGTAGGACCCCCAATGTCTGGAGCATTTTGTCTGCAAAGGGATTGCAGAGGAGTGGAGATGGGAAGGCTGAACAGTTTCTCTGAATACTGGCCAGCTTCCTTGACCTTCATGGTTTGCACACAAGTCCCAGTGTTAGCGAGGATATGAAGAAGACAGCCTCGATAGATCACCTAAGCCACGGTGTTTGCAGCAGGAGATAAAGAAACGTGCTTCTGGAGGTGCTAAAAGGCAGGACAGGGACAGAAGAGGGAGTGGGGAAAAAACTTCTGTTCACCTCAGCTGTGCACACAGGAAGGGAGCAGAAAGCTGTGCTGGGGAAAGGGCTGGTGCAGAACAGGCTGTTATCTCCCCACAGGAGGGGAAATGGGGCAGAGCTTTGACTCGGGGCTTAACTTTGGTCTCTGGTCTCTCGTAGGGAGGCATGTTTGCTTTCTAACCTTCCTGCAGCCTGCTGATAACTCCCTACACAATACAGCTGCACAGATTAACTCGAGAGGTTTTTAAGGAATTGCTGACCCTGATGCAAGCAGTGCTGTTTGTGGCCAGGGATGGGGAAGAAGAGAAAAGAAAGTTACTAGTTATTTCAGCTTTAAGACTCAGGCTGCAAGTTCTGTCAAAGGAAATTACAATTAAGATGGAAAACAAAGCATTTGCAATTACTTTCGTGGAAGCACAGGGGAGGAGGCAGAAATGTGGGTTTTACAGGAAAAAGTTTTGCTTTCTGAATCTTTTGGCCTGTTGGTTGCCAGGAGAAAGACAAAAAGGTGGTGAATGATGGAGAGGAAGGGTGAGGCAGAGAGGGGAATGAATGCACTGCTGAACATGCCCTGTTGGTCTGCGGCAAATGGCCCGTGTATAACTGGGCACAAAGTGGTTGTCAAGACACTTCAGACATGGGTTTGGTTTACATTAGTGAGACCTCTGTTTTGGGTTGTGTTGTGTTGTTAATAACCACCCAAATGATGCAGGGAGAGGAATGAAAGCTGCCTCACGAGCAGCATGTCCTGCTTCTTGGAGGCTCTCATGTAGTGAGCCATGTGGAAGTTTGGTTGTAGGAATATTTGATGAAAGCTTCAAGTTCAATGACTAAATGAAGCTCTTCTAGCAAAACCAAGCCCTCTTGGTGAAGGTGGTTGCATGTCGCCCAGTTCCATGATGTTTATGAGGGAGGGAAGCACAGAGCTCTTGCACCTTTTGTCTCTGGTGGCGACACTCTTTCTCACTTAAGTGTAAACCAAGGGGGGTGCTGCTTTGCTTACTTCCCTTCCCCAACTTAAAAGGGTGAGATTCATATCGCCAGACTACAACATAACTATCTACATGAGAGACAGTTGTCCAGACTCCTTTCATAGTCGCTAGAGAGGAGCACTTTTGGGCCATGATTCATCCCCACTGAATTGGACATCTAAAAATACTTCGGACGAACTGCCCTAAAAGTGCCTGTTTCTCTCCATTGTTTTTGCAGAGTTCAAACAATGAACATGCATGGAGGCATCTCTCTTGTAGCTGTTCAGTGTCAGGAGAGCTGAATCTCTGCCAAAGTGTCTCATATCCCAGCAGAGATTCTAGGAGAGCTCCTAGTGTCCTCATTTCTACCAGACTCGGCGTCCGTGTAGTTTGTGCAGGGTAAGGCGGTGTGCCCGAGGGGCTTTACCCGAGATCGGAGAGCGGACAGCAATGTCCAGTTCAAAGCCTTCCTCCTCCCCTGGTCAATCATTGGATTCAGAAAAGCTTCAGACCGGACCCACAGTGACAGACAATCTTCTGCTATAAATAAGAGGCCGAAGGGGATTTGCGGAGTGTCTTTTTCAAGGTCGCACGTGAGGTTAGTGGCAGAGGTGGAAGCAATGAGGATGACTGCAGGCTCCCAGAGGTGTGCTCCTTCCCCTGCCCCTGCTCCTCGCAGCTGCTTTGCAATCTGCTGCTCTCCTGGGGGCGAGACGGGCTGCCTGGCGCTTGGCGGTGGACAGCACCCGGTAGGTGCTCATTTCCTTTTTGTGAAGACTTTCTGTGAAATTGCATAGGCTGTTACTCATCCTTCTTTCCCTGCCCTTTCTCTTCCAAAATCCACAGTTCAGGCACATGGCTGAATTATTGTGTATCCACCAGGCTGGTGTGGGTGATTGTACGTGTGCTCTCCATCTGCAGCAAGAGGCTAAACCTCCAAGCAGGGAATGTGCTCCCTTCAGGCTCGCAGTAGCTCGAGACAGCGTGTGTGGTTATTCAGTGGTGTTTGGATGATGTGCAGAAACCCTTTAAACTGGCATATCTAAAACCTGCCATGCGTATCTAAATGCAAAGCTCAGGGAGCTGCGACCTGCTCTGCTCTGAAGTTTTGCTGTTGCTGCTCTGTTGTTCAGTAGCATGAAAAAAAAAAATCACTAGCTCTTGTGGAGCTAACTTATGTGCACAGGTAAACCAGGTAGGTTAAGTAAAAAATTCCTCCTGTGTGGAGAACTGATTTGCATAGGAAGTCTTTCTTCTGTTAGATGAGCTGAGTGTCAAGGGGGAGAAATTCTTGAAGGAATTTGCTTGTGCAGAAGAGATACGAAGCACAGGGAAGTACCGAGTGTTAAATGGATCCTGTGCACTTCTGATTTCAGGCAAATAGCAGAGCATTCTCTGATCTTTTTTGATATGTGAGAAAGAATATGATAGCAGTGAAATAGAAAGAATGTGTTGTCTGAGCCAGGATTTGATTCCTGAAGTTCTGTTTAGGGGGTCTGTGAGTGAACTCCAGGAGGTGAAACAAATTGCAATCTGATCCCAGAGAGAGCAACTGGGGAGAGGAGGGAAAGAGCAAACTATTAAATAAGGGCTGGGAGAAAAGCCAGTCTCCAAAAATAAACATTGAAGATCAATTCCAGGTCTTTCCTGGCATTGTCATCCTGCTTCATCAACCGCTTGGACTCTAACAAGTGGTTTCACAATTAGCAGACTGACAGCTTTAGGGTTGTTTGTTGTTTTTTTTTTTAAAGAAACAAAAGTGTCTGATAGATTGTTTGCAGTGTTGTTTCTTACACAGAACTGGGTGGGATGTTGGTGATGAAATACCCCTGGGATGGAGAAAGCAGAGCTTGTTATTGTAGGAGGGAAGTAACAGCAGAGCCGGCTTCATTTGGGGGAGTGAAAAATCTGCATTTTCCTCCCAGTTACATGGCAAGGCCCCTCAGCAGTGCCTGAGGAGGAGGAAGCAGACAGTTGTGCAGTGTAGGTGTGAGCAAACCCTGTTCCTGCAGAGCAGTTGTGCCTCACCAGGTCTGTAGGTAGACTTGGAATGGCTTTATGGATAACGTTTGTGAGTGAAATCTTCACCTTTGAAGAGCTTGGAGGTGACTCTGAGCATGTTTCTTCTTGCAAAGATTCTCCAAAAAGCCAGTCCAGGAGTTACTGTACCGAAAGCCAGTGCGTCGGTTGTAAGGAAATTGAAGCATATCCTGTTCCAAGGGCTTGTGTTGGCGGTCACCACCAGCTCTTTGCTGCAGTTTTGTCCTGGGTGGTGACTCCAGAAGGCAAGCCTCTGCGAACGGTACAGAAACATGCCTCGGTGGGCTGGAATTGGCTCGAACAGCCAGACGTGGGTCGCGGGTTGCCTCGCCTGCGCGGCCGCGGCTGCCTGGGCTGGGAGAGAATGGTACAGCAGCTCTGCTTACGCAACGTGCCTTCTCTGTTGCCTGACTGAACTTGTCTATGAGTAACTTTTGTGTTAGTAATATTACTGCCTTTTGGCGAGGGACATGCACAGGGCTCACGGGAATTCATCCCATTTTGTCTCTGTTGTGACAAATCCCGATTCTCCCCAAAAGCAGCCGGGACAGCTCTGTGATTCTGGCACTGATGAGGAGATTCTGTCGTCCTGCACATGCTGAAGGGGAATGCATGAAATAAGTAATGCATCCTTTAGTTTAGGATATTTCTCATTTGGAGTCCTTGACTTTGCAATTGTAACTGTATTTTTTTTTTTATTATTATTATTTTGTATAGGAGAGCAGTTTATTCTAGCAGGTTACTAGAGTTCTTCCTTTTGGGTTGTCTGTGTGCAGTTGGCTGTTTGGTCCTCTCTGGCAACAGTACTGGTAAGAATAACAGTGTTTGGCCTGGTTTTCTCTGCACACAAACAGTTGTTCTACAGGCTTGAAGCTATGCTGTAAATCAGATTTTGGTGTTGTGTGGGATTTTTTTTTTTTCCACTAATTCTTTGAAAGCAAAGAGGCATTTTATTTGTCTTAAGCAGTAAATAAAAGTGCTTTACTTAGCGGAGCAGTGCAGAGGCTCTGTGGAGTTGCCCAAGGGAAGCACTGGTTTCCTCCCGCAGAGCAGGGTCCTGCACAGTCGCTGTGAGAAGCAACACCATCGAAAAGCCCTTTTCACGTGAGCAAAACCAGCACAGCCGTGCGAATGTGCAGGCTGCACGCGTGCAAAGGCTGCTTTGCCCACAAACCTTGACGTGCATGGGACAGAAGGTGTAAAAACAAACAAACAAGACCCTGACTAGCACTTTGGGGGGAATTTTCAGCTGCAAGAATGGTATGGACATGAAAAACTCACTCTTTGCAGAGGCGGCCCCTCCAGGTCTGAGCGGAGGTGTGCTGGGAAAGAGTGGTTGGTATTGCTGTAGCCTCAAGTGGAGATGCTTGAGAGAGAAGCTGATGAATTCACAGCTGCCAGGCTGGACCTATCGTTTAAATTGTAATTTGCCCATCAAATTTTGGCAAGCTTCGTCTGCCATTTTTGCTTGACGGATCTCTCTTTTGTGTCCTCCTTCTGCCTGTGTAAAACAGCAATCGCTGCCGGAGAGAGCTACTTGCAGTAGGTTCTTTTTCTCTGCTATATTTAGTGATCAAAACAAGTTCGTGATCTTTGCAGGAATACTGCCAAAGCACATAGGTTTAGCATGAGACATGCCCTTTCTCTTTTGGCTCCCAAATACACATTGCATTTCACTGTCGTCCCCTTTCCTGACACCATCAATGGCTCTGTCTGCGGAGGTCTGTTGTGCAAACACTGTACTGCCACTTCCAGTGATTTTGCTCTGTAAGAACAAGTCCCCACTCTAGTGAAAACTCCTGCGTTTACGTCACCACTATCCCTACCTCTCCTTTTTCTTAATTTCCCGAAAGAGCAGATTACTGCTCTAAAGGAAGATCTTTCTGAACAAGAACAGCCTTATGATTTAATTGAGGAACTCCAGGTCTTTTATTGCTTAGGCGAGCTTCACTCAACAGAATAATCTGTTTGTTAACCATCTGACTGTTTCCTTTATTTCGGGAAAAAGGGAATTAGGAAGGCAGTGGAAAGGAAACATTTGTATTCCTTCAAAGGCAGAATATTACCAGGAGCCTGATTCTCATTAATATCACGTCATTAATACAAAACAGGTGTAGTTATTACATACTGCTATTTTAAATACCTTTTACACCGTGTAAAGCGGCTCCAGTGTTAATGGGAAGCTGGGTGTGAGTCTATTAAAACAGTAACCAAAGAATCTCAGCTGCAATCCAGGGGAAAGAAAGAAACATTTGTAAATAAAAGAAAGAACAGCTTCTTTCTTCTTTGCAAGAAGAATGCAATACTTCTTGCTTGGTTAAAGCAGGCAGCGTTGTCCGGTTTGTTCTGACCAGGCAGTCCCCTGTGTGAGAGTTAAGTGTACTCTGATTGCAGGCACTTCCCTCCCCCTTCCCTTCTCGGCTGTAAAAACTGACTCTGGGCCAGGGAGCGCCGAGGAAGGGGTATGATGAGCTGTGCGCAGCCCTGCGCTTTTGAGATGGGAACCGCTGCCTAAAGGTCAGGGGTCTGAGACTGCTATGGCCACGCCACACCCTTTCCCCGTGCCAGAAGGAGGCCAGGCAGAGCGTGGCTACTCAGTGCTGTGCCTGGCTACTGGCAGATCGGGGCAGCTTTTGTGTGAAAATGGAGAGGGGCTCGTAAGAGTGAAACAACAGCACTTTTCCTCTCGTCGCATGCTTTCCTAGGTCACAAAGTGGGTAGGAAGAGGTCGTGTTTGTGCTCTGGATGTGCTTCCCAGGTACGGCACAGATCTTGAGCCAGCTCATGTTTCTTATGTTGTTTTTACGATAACTCTCCCCTGCAGACCCCTTATCTGCGGGAAGCGGCCTTGGGGCTATGGCGCTGCTGGAGTGCCGGGCGGCAGGGAAGCATGCGAACAACTCCTCATCTGGGAAAACTTTTCCATTCTGGCTTGGAGGCAGCAGCCACAACACACCATATAAACGACATGGCTTTTTACACATAATTGGAGGCTTCCAGGCATTGCATGGGTGGATTTGCCATGGGATGTACTTACGGGCTGTGTGTTTTGGAGATTGAATTGTCATCCAACCCCTTGACTTCAGTGGAGCCATGAGGTCACCTCGATCCTGGGGTGATCAAGGGGCATGGCATCAGACTTTTGAGCCTCCAGGCACTCATCACTCTCCCTTCTTACAGTAACAACTGTGATTTTGAGTTCTGAGCAGTTCTTTTTATTAACGATGTGGGAAAGCTTGGAAGCTAGTTCAAATGGAATGTTTTCTCCAGCTTTAGTGAGTATGCTTCAATTCCACTTGGGAACAGATAAATGTGAGATGGGCTCTTATTCTGAAGGCAAGCAGATGCACTGAGCACCTCCATGGTCCAGCTTTTGTGAATATGCCAACAAGGCATAGCTCTGTTAATAAAAGCATTTGTGTGTGTGTGTGTTAACAACAGCGTGGAGTTTGTACAGTTTTCAAACTGTGTAATTGTACCAGGATGACTGATATATTACCACCCCCCAAAAAAAGGAAAGGTCAAGGAAGACACTTTCCTAACCACGTTTTAAAATTGATTAATGCAATGAAAAGATCCATTGTGCTTCTGTAACAGGAAGTATTACTGATGTGTAAATCAAAGACAAACCCACAATGTTTGCTGGCCTTAAAAAGTGGCGTGGCTTTTGTATACTCATATGCTTGTCCTGGCACATTTTCAAAAATTATAAATAGATCACTGGGAAGTCCCTGGATAACAAAAATGTACTGCTGCTGGTTGTCATAAATAAACTAATAAGAGATGTCTTGGTCTTTCAGCTCTGATTCTTTGGAGGAGTCCTTACTTGTGTGTCTAGTTTCAGTGGGTCAGTTCACACAAGGCAAGACTATTTCTGTGGCGACGATGGGCTGTAGCCTTGTGTCCATTTCTGTATCTATCTCTCGCAGATCTAATGCTCTCTGGGCTTGGTTCTTTCCGAGCAGAGTTGTTCAGCCTTTCCCGAACTTTTCTCTTTTCGATTCTTTCATCTCCAGCTACTGAAAGCTCAGGAAGACCCCAGGCCAGACTTGTTTCAGCATTATCCCAGGCAGTGCAGGGCCTCTGTAATGCCACATGCTCTAATGCCACTTATTAAAAGACTGGCTGATACCCATCTGACTGCTGTTGGGTATTATGTAGGATCAAAAGGCTGTAGTCTCTTTTGCCTATCACCTTCAAAGTGATGGAAACCTAATGGAAGCCCTTTTCTTCCTCCAGGAAAGCACAGACAATGTGCTATTTGTGCTTACTGGATGATAACAAATATTTTTTTTTCTGCCATACAGGGAGTAGTCATCAGTTCCTAAAGTGGGGGAAGTCAAGGTAGATCTGCCAGTGTTGCTGCCCTGATTTTTGCTACCCGAGGATCTGGCTCTGAAGGGAAGGGGATCAGTTTATATGCTGTGGGATCCCATCCCATTGCTGTGTAGGCCTGTACGCAATCTGAGATTACCCGCAAGAGCAATGTTGGTGAGCATTTTAAACGTGGAAAGGACGAACTTCAGTCTGGACCTTAAGAAAAGAGGGTGTTTCGGTGTAAAGACCTTGGAAAATGCATGCTTTAAAACAGACCACTCTACCCACCCCAGTCACTGGGTGAAAACATGGTGAAACCATTATAAATGGAGTGTTGAGGAGGAAGTGTGACCATCAAACTTCAGAGCTTTTAAAACTTGTCTGGCTTAACAGCGCACGAGTACATCGGAAGTGACGGGAGAAGACAGTACTATAAAAAAGCAATAACCCAATCCATGGGATCTGGATCCCAACAATTTGCCTTTCAGGAGACTGTGACAGACGTATAGAAAAATAGTTTACGAAAAGAAGGTGGCTCAGCAGGACTTTCCAAGGCTCAGGAGTTGCACTTATGAACATTACTGCTTCCTTCTGAATGTAAAATAAATGGAGATCTTTGTTAATAACCAAAAAGGAAAAGGATCTTCAGTCAGTCTGCATTGTGGAGCTCTACTTCCTTTGGACTAGTTTGCCAAAGATAAAAATCTGCAGTTTCTGTTCGTGATGTTGGCTCGACTGAACACATGAGTAATAATAATCTGTTGCTAGGAACAGACTAAAGTTTACGGGTAGAGGCCTCTATGGAGGGAAAGTCGTTTTAAGTCCCTGAGTGGGTCATAGATAATCAGTGGCACTTCAAAGAAGGAAAAGTAAAAACAAGCGGTTGGAGATGCCATGCAAAATGTCTGTAATTCCTGTTGCAACACCAGTGGAAAGCATGTAGCCAACATAATTGGGAAATACGGGGCGTGTGTCTACAGAGGCAAAACCAATGAAGCAGGGATTTACTGACAGTGGTCTGTAATATTCAGCTACCTCTAGCTGGGCTTGTTTGCAGGGTATCTGCTGCTTTGGCTTTAAGGAGGGCACATCTGAGCTAATTTCATGCCATATGATTTTCCAAGATTGGCTCATGGGGAGGAGAGTGAGGGTACGTGTGTGTGGCGGGCTGTGGCACAGTGCAGAGATGTGGGGATTAGCTGTAAACTCAGAGTCTGCAAACAGTCTTACCTGGGATGGTATGGAAATCACACCAGCTAGTTTACCTTGCTTCCTAATTAGTGCGCACAGCTGTTTTGTAGAAGTAAGCTTAATTAATGAAATATGCATTTTATATTTTAACTGTAGTTACATATGTTATTTTGAAACTGGCAGTGGTTTCACCATAGAGGAGCATGCTGTAAAGCTGCTATTTTTTTCGTACGATGAAATGTTATGATGCTTGGTACTTGGAACAGCTGAAAGACAAGGTTAGCAAACGACCCTGATCCGAACTGTGATGTTAAGGTTATGAAATCCTTGCTAATGAATCCTTCAAATCCATCTGAATCATTTTTTTTCCCCTTTCTTCTGAGACAAGAATGTCCTTATAAAAACCCTGCTTAAGAAGAGCCTCTCTTAGGTCTCATCAGGACTCAAGCCTCACTGGAGAAATGGTATTTAGATCAGTCTTGTCTATTCTTATGAAAATGGAATGTAACGCTTGGGTATGATTATTTTCAGGTTAGCTCCTTGAGATTTCCAGTCTGCTACCTGCTCTTAGGTTTCTCTCTGTCACTGTACCTCTGTCTGTATGTTAATGCCCAGGATTTTTTTTTTTTTTAATTTTTTTTTCACTCTGCTGGCTAATTTCAGCTGAACTTGTGAAAGGAAGAGAGATTCCAAGGAAGTTATGTTGAAATCACATTATACGACTGTGCTGATCTAATTTCCACCTATGTTTTTAGATGCCCATTGTGGGACCATCTGGAGAGGTAAGGGAAGAAACACTGTACCAATAGCCACGAGAGGAAAGCCTGGGTTTGAGTCTTAGGAGTGCCCTTATCATGGGAAAAGCTTCTGTTGATGGTCGAATCATTTGATCTGCAGGTTGAGCCTAGGTGGTCAAGAATTTACTCCGTTGGAGAACACCATGGGAAGCTTTTCTGTTGAGGATGACATTCGTAATGCACATTTCTTCTGTGACTTTTCCCATGCTGAAGAAAAGATGAGCTCACACAACAGCTCTGGTGCAATTCATGTATGTTAATTGACAGGAAACAAATGCATTGGAAACAAGGTCCCAGCTTGCCTGGAACTGTCTCTTTGATGCTTTCCTGTATTAATGCTAGACTCTCCAGAAAGAGGGAAAGACAAGGCCATTCTCTTCACCTTTGGTTCCATCCCCACTGAAAAGGCACGCTATCATTCGAAAGCATTTGATTTATTTTCAACACTATGGGTATATATTTCCTACTTGTCCAGCATTTCACGGAAATGAAGGACTTGGTTTACCTCTACAGTTTGTTGAGCTGTTTTGAAACAAAATAATTGACTTAAATACAAAGAAGAAAAGATGATCATTCTTTCCAGCTATGAAAAGCATTGCTGAGCAATCTTGCCAATAGCTTGACAGTTTTAGACTCTTCCGAGACTGATATGATATAGTTACGCTTAATACGCTTTATTTGAATGAAATTTGGGGTGGGGAGGGCAAAGGGACTAGCATATTGTCCTTGTATAATCCCTTCTCAGACAATCTGTACCTTGTACCTTTTAAAGTGTGCTAATCCTCGCGGGTATGTCCTCCAAGAGTGTGTGTGTCTCCCTTTCGAAGCAGCTGTGGAGTATTCTGTTGGGGCAGGGCCAGAATCAGAGGCAGGGCAAAAAGGATGTGCCGTGTTGGATGGTGAATGGAGGGTTTCGGGGATGTGAAAGCTTTAGCTTTTACCTTGTATTAGCTGTTCATTTTTATAACCTGCACTGCGGATTTGTTGAGCAGATTTCTGCATTTAAAAATAATTTTTAAAAAAATCCCATCCTTTTGGGAAGAGGCCTTAATTTGACCTTAACAGAAAATAGGAGCATATGCTTTTTTTTTTCATTTATGCGTGTTCTACAATCATGCACCATAATTTAAGTTAATTAATTAGTAAATTAAGTAACTTAATTAATGCTTTAAAGCTTAACATACTTTCTGCTTTAAAATCCTGAAAGTTTTGTCAACTTCAACTACTTTCATGCTCAGAGATCTGAACTGAGACTGGGGTCCCATCCCATGAAGTGCAGCACAAGCAGGAGTCTCTGTGTACTGTGTGGTTGCTGTAGCTGGCAAGGGATGGGGACAGAGAAGGAACAGACAGAAAGGTTGAAAATGCATTTTGTTTTGTTTGTGAAGCTTACATTAGTGCTGTTCATGGCTCTTGCACATTTTCCCATTATCATAGAGGAATTTTATTGCCAAATCCTGTTCCACTCTCTGGACTGTGCTTCCAATTACTTCAGCATTGTGCAAGTCAGGTGAATATGACTTGGATCCACCCATGTCAGCATCTCAATTTTGGAAGCATTAAAGTCAGACAGATATGTATGTTTTCAAGTAAAATGAAAAAAAATAAGGATAAACTTGTGTTAAAGAGAAAAAGAGCCACTGACATTGAACACATGTCCCAGAACCACAGGACCGTACAGATGCACATAGTTTTGGGGATGTCTTTTTTGTAGGTTATGCTGATGTGGCAATGGTGGGTGTCCACGTGTGTGCTTTTAGTCCCATCCTTCTTCCTTTATATGGATACCCAATTTGAGCTATAAGCTTAGGTCCAAATTCAGGCAGGCTCATTGATTACACCTGTGGATTCACTGTTGCCCAGTATTTACTGTTTCTTAAATATTTCTGAAGGCCTACAGTTGGCTACTGGAAAATTCAAGGTGGAGGGAAGGCAGCTAACTGTCCCTGTATCCTGGGAGCAAAAAGGAACAGATCTGATGATGTGGTTTGGATTTTGCTTACGTACTGCCGTTTGGGTCTTGCTGCCAACTCAGTGCTGCTAACTTGCTGTGATCACAAAATCAAATTCAAGACATACAGTGATACCCAAAAGATATTAAGGCTGCCTGATGTTTTGCATTTTTGGACCTTGGTTTTGTATTGCTTGGAGTTTCCCAACTGTTCTGTGATTCTAAACGTTGGCAGTGACCCCTGATCTCAAGTAGATGCTCTAAATGTGAATGGATTGATGCTCGCGAAGTGCTCAGATGCCAGGGTGATGAGTGCCATAGAAAATCTTGCGAGGAACTTAATAATCCTGTCATCAGAGAAGCACTTGGATAAAGCACAAGGACAGACATTGTTCAGGGTGAGGAAAACAAAATATTGAATAACTCCTCATTAAACACGTGTTGTCCTTTCTGTGCAGTGAGTGAGACAGGGAGTGAGGAAAAATCATGTATATTGGAGTAAATAAAGGCTGCCTCGTGATTCATGGGCACAAGGGACTGAATGTAAAATTTTTTCTGGCATTCTTTAATGTTGTATTTCCTTACTCATCTATTCACACCCTTTGTTTTGACATATACTTGGTAGATGAGTTATTAATATATGGTGTGTAAATCCTAATACTTCTGATGAAAAGATTACAGTTATTTAGGCAACAAAGCTTGTTTAAAGTCAGCTCTTATTTAATTTTCAGCTTTCTTTTTGAGATTGTTTGACTTGTAAGTTCTTGATAAAAATGTGTCTATCTCAGTATTAAGTTTTCCCTACAGTGGTAAATCGAACTCCAGTAAAGAAACAGTGTCACACTTTTAAGAAAGATTAAAACTGCATTAGAGATAGGGGAGGTATCCAAGGACAGGAAAATGGAGGAGTTGGGAAAAAAAAAACTCCCTTATAGGGGTTGAAGAGTAACAAACGTACCAGACAGAAACAGGAGTTGTGATTATTGTGGTACGATAGCTGCTGCTTTTTCATTTCACCTGCCTTAATTATTTCCATTCTGCTACAATTACCTGGACGGGAGGAGATACCGGCAGAGTCCAAAGATTTTTAGAAAACCTTTGATGTCTGGCAGCAACAACTCTGCAGAAGGCTCTTGGGAGCCTTTGTCAACCTGGCTTTCTCAAAGAAAGCAACTGTGTTAGAATTTCCCTAATCCTCTTGTTTTCATGGCAAGCCACCCTAGGATCCATGGTTTCTGTTGCAGACTACTGCCGGCCGCTGTTAGAAAACAGACAAGGGACCAAAACTTGCATTTGTGCAGTAGGAACATTGGCTTTATTCTGCATGAGCTAAGGAAACAGCCTGCCAACGAAGAAAACCTGAAGTAAAACACATTTCTCTGCACACACTTGAGCATCTTTGATATCATCAGTTTCAACGTAAAACTGTACTAATTTTCTTCTTCTTTTTTTTTGTATAATTTCAGTTTGAAAATTGATTAAAGAGTCTCAACAGGATTTAATATGGCATCAAAGCAGTCATCTCCCTCAACAGAGGAGCAGGCTTCCTCTGAAATAGATGATCTCCATCTATCACTGCAAGGTAAGTTACTGTGGTTTTTGTACCTTTTTAGTGTAGATTTTTGGCAAAAATCTGTGATTGTGCACAAGTCAAAGGAAATTCTGAGAAACCTGTTAAAACTAGCATTATGATCAATGTAGTTAGTTCGTGTCTGTGCTTCTTTGTAAATGTTTCTATGTTTCATGAGAGACATGTCAGCAGTGGAATGAAAGGCAACTGCTCGTAGTACTTTCTCTGGGTATTTTCAGAGCTGTTGCCTTTTTTGGTGCAGATGTACTCACTGGTTGTTATGCTTTGTTACTCAGAATACATGTTACTGTAAACTGTTTTCAAGGGAACCACCAGCATGAAAACAGTTATGCCATTTCATTAGTTTCCTTGTTTTCAATTAGCTGGTGGTTGCATTAAGCTGTCTTAATGAGGCTATTACCTACAGTACTGTTTTATTTTATTTTATTTTAATTTGTTTTTCTGTTCTTACCACTATATCCCCTGCACATGTAGAAAGATAGCTTGTGGCCAAAACAAGAAAATTTTTTGTGGCTTCTAAACAAATTTCTTACAGGTCAGAGTCTTTCACACTTACTTGCAATGAGTTATAACTTGTTGACGAGGCACTACTTACTGGCTGATTTTTGACTGTTCCATTTTAATGGCAGCTACCTGGACAAGTGATAATGAGCGTGTTAGAGCTGGCCTCTCAGATAGGGTTTCTGGGTTTTCCTTAATCAAATGTTTGATTTTCTTCTATAAGAATTTCCTGGGAAGGCTGATTTTCCTCTAAACATATTCATAAAAACCTTCATGGTGGCTACCCAGGAGGCTAGTCCAGGCAGCAGGACTGGCACTGCTGGAAAGCCTGGCTTCAGTGTGTTTAGAGCCTGGTTATTCTGGGACGGATGGGCTAAGTCATGTTTCCACAGAGTTATTTCCTTTTAGCTCACTTGCAGATAAATTACAATGGTGCTTAATTGAGAGAAAATATGTTTAAAACAGATGGCGCAAAAAGAATATTCTGCTAAGTCACTTTTACGATCCATATTTGCACTAATATTTTCATTGAAGCCATGTGTTTTGAGGAGCGAGTGTTAAACAGTGGTCTAAAGCCAAGTGTCTTTAATGGTGAGTTTGCTTCAGTTTTGCTTCAACATTCCATTTTTAGGAGAGCAAGCAAAAAGTCCTAGCAGACAGGAGCTAGTCTGACTTGCACCAAGCACACAGCTTGTCAGACGCACATTTGTTGTGGCAGTCAAACTCAGCCTTTGGTAGAGAGGCTGCGGTGGCTGTTGATGGAAAACACTAGCTTTTAGGCAGAGGGTGCTGAATTACAGTTACACGTGATTTTAGAATAGGGTTTTATTTTGAAATAATACTCATGCTATTTTCTCAAAAGTCAGATTGGTGTTTATGTTTTGGACAATGGTAGGTGTTTTTGGTCAATATCTCAGTGAAAGAGCCCTGCTTTTTAAAAATGAAATTGCTAAATTATATTTCTGTGTTGTAACCATCTGAGCTCTTAAATTATGCTGCAATGAACACACTGAAAATCTGAGGTCAAGCTGTATTTGCTGGACTGTTGTAAAACATCCGGAAACATCCCTTAGAAGTGACATAGGCAATTTTTGTAATGATTAAAGACACAACAAATGGTACAGACATGTCCTATGTAAGGAGTTGTGATGCTGCAGCATCTGCCCTGGGTCAAACAAGCAAATGGTGACACAGCTGCGGAGAAGCACTAAAGACACATTCCCTGACGTGACATACAGAAACCATTAGTAAATCTGCCAGGAGATGATCTGTGGTGGCAAAGATCAAATAAGAATAATAGGGTCATCCAAGGAAATGGGTTTTTCCATTAATAGGAATCTTGGGATGAGACTTGCAAAGCAGCCAAAGACTTTCATTACTTGAAATCTTCGGGTTCACCAGGAGAAATTTTACAGAAATCTCAGTTCCAAGGAATGGCTGCTTATAACTATCAGAAAAGCAGCTTACTTTTTGGGTGACTAAAGATGGATATAAAACTGGTTATGATCTGCTTTTCAAATTGTTAAGATAATTGCTTCAAAGAGTACATCCAGCATTGTATAATACACAGCGTAAGAGGAGATACGCATAAATAGTTGGCACAGAAGAAAACAGTAGCAGTGAGATCTAGTCTGAATTGCTCTTATTTTATTCTACATTTAAATTCTTTGTGATCCAATCTTCTATTTTTCCTGAAAGGCATCCAGTGGTGATAGAGCACTTGTCTAATCTGGTTAATTAGGACAAGATCAACTTAATCTGCCAGTCGGTTTGGTCATATACCTTGGTGAAACATGCCTAAAACATGTAACAAAATGGTTAGCTTTTTTTTTTTTTATCCTTCCCTGGTATGTATAAAACTGAACACTAATTTAAGGTATGTTTGACTGTGATTTAAGTCACAGTCTTCTGTGAGGAGGACAGCAGTTTTGGGTAGATAAAAAAGGAAAGAGGGGAAGAAACTCCTTAAAATAATTAGTGAAGAGGTTACTATTTAGTAGCTCTAGTTATTATAGAAATCCTATTAAATGAATGGGGAAGCTGTGGATGCCCCATCCCTGGAGGTGTTCAAGACCAGGCTGGATGAGGCTTTGAGCAACGTGGGCTAGTGGAGGGTGTCCCTGCCCATGGCAGGGGGGTTGGAACTTGATGATCTTTAAGGTCCTTTCCAACCCAAACCATTCTGTGATTCTGTGAATGCCAGTGGCTTAATATTGTAAAGTCCTGCTTTAGTGGAGTTTCTGTTCATGGGTTTTTAGGTAGAAGAATGTCCAAGGATGAACATTCACTTTCCTTAGTAGTGTTGGCCTAGAAGATGCAGTAAAGAAAGTCACTTGAAAATAGATAAAAATGTAACTTTGTTCATAGTGCATCTTTCTTTTCAATTAAATGTTTTACAGAGATTTAATGAAGCTTGAAAACCATGGGGTAAAATAGGTAAAGAAATGAAAATGTTATGGTTTCTAATATTCCCATCTCCAGACATTTTTGAATTATGAAGCCCGTCACAAAATCATGAGGCTGAAGTAAAAGCTGCAAGAAAATAAACCCTTATATATGTATCTTTAAGGATTTATATATTGCTCTTTAACCTTTTCCAGTTTTCAAGCTTATCGCTACAAACAAATGAGTAATAGTTCCTCCCTCCCTGCCAAGAAAATTGAAATTGCTATGAAATGGCATGATGTCAGGACTTGGGCTCCTTCTTTTCTGTTCTTTTCTTCCTTCCTTCCTTCTGTCCTAGATGTTATAATAAAATTAAATCAGAATAAGATCAACATTATTTGTGCTCTTTCCTGCAGCACCTCTCAACTTTCTCCCAAGTTTCTGATGCAGCACAGCTTACAGAAGCTGCAAAGTTGTTTGGTGTCCTTGCACAGCCACCTAAAAGTGCAGGTGAAAAGCCTGGAGCTGGACCTATTATGGATATATCCTATGGGGAAATATTTAAGGGAAGGGTTTCTCCTGCTGGGCAGGCTGCAAATATTTTGGTGAATAGGGGATGCTCGCCAGGGAGATACTCTGTTGGGGCGTGTGGACCATCTTTAAAACCTGAGGTCACTTTTGCTGCAGCTACAGAGAGAGCAGGCAGGGGCTCAGGGCTTGGCTGGCAACAAACACAGGAGGAATAATGCGGGAGCCTTGTCCTGTGTCATCTCCTCCCGTAGCTTCCCTCCCAGCATTGAGTTGGAGCCACAGAGGGGTCCGGCCTGGTGCTTGGCTTTCTGAAAATAGAAGATGCGGTCAGGGTCCAAAATTGTTTTCAGCTACCTGAAATAAGGATGCATGTCCCCTCCTTTGGTAAGAGAAGGGCTTCATGGCAATGTTTTGAGACCTGTTGAGATCTCACTGCTCTTTGCTGATGAGCCTGAGTGCAGGACTGCAGCAAAGGGCATGTGCAGCCATTTGCATGTGGGTGGCTACAGCAGAAACTGAACAGGAATTGTGGTGCTCTGGTGTGGGAATGTTTTTGGCTTTCAGGATGTAAATCTGTTTACTTGTGGGAGTTTCCAACCTTCCCTTTCACTTCCGTGCACAAATCCTTCCCCTTTCTTCCCTAGGACAGCAAACAGACCTGATGCATTTCCCACCAAGCCTGTGCAGAATTCTGTTTTCCTTTTTCTTTCCATGCTTGCTGAGCTAATTCAGAGAGTGTGTATTTTAGCTCTCGGAGTTTGGGGCATGTACTTGCTCTTTCACTGTTTAATTAGCTGCAGGGGTCCTAACTTTTTGCTCCGCTTATTCATCTGTGTGCATGTTCCTGTTTATTACTGTAGCCCAAAGGATGATCATATAAGAACGTGGCTGCTAGAACTGTTTTTGAAGAGTGCTTAATGATACAAATGAATTATGCTTTTTTCATGTCATTACATCGAATCCTTTATGAATGATTTAAAGTTAAATTGAAAATACAGTGATGTATGGATAGATTTTGTTGTGCACATTGTACTAGATTGTGGTCATCTGTGAGTAAATGAGGATATCTCTCTGAGACCCACTTATTTCATCCAGAGGTCACGTAGACTACTAATTCTTATCCAACTTTTTTTTTTTGTTGTTCTAGCTGCATGCCGCATCTGTTGGGGCCGTTATGTTATTATAGCTACACTCTTCTTCTTTAACCAGAATGATCAAAAAAGTCCGTTAAATATTTATTATGGTTTTTCAGAGGTGACTTTTACAAATTGAAAAGCTCCCATCGGAGCTGCACTGTAATTTATGCCTTGCTTGTGCTGCCTGCTGCCTGGGTGAGGAGCTGGTCTGCAGTTCCAGTTACGGCACAGCTTCATGGCATGTGACGGGGCTGATGGCACTGGAGAGGCAACCGACACATGAGACTTCCTAAAAAAGAATCAGTCATGGGTATTTTTGTCTGTTTTGCATGCCTAATGGAAAAAAAATAGGTTGTATAGTTGTATAAATATGTTCCCTGCTAGATAAATTTCAGTTTGTTAAAGGCATCATCAGGTGCATAACTGGTTGAAACTGCCATTAAAATGCTGAAGGAGCGGTTGGCTTCTGAGGCACCTGTATGCGGCACTGAAGGCCACTTATATTCAAATCCCTTCTTCATCCTGGATTTTCTTTAAAATGTTAGAAAAGCCACTTAAGCCCTTATCTTTTAAAGTATGTAGATATCTAAATGTTGTGACTTAGTACCCTTAGGAATTTAACGTGCAACTTCTGTCTGTGTCCTGGAGTACTGCAGTGCCTCACTTCAGGGGTTGTTGTGATGATTCAGAGCTGCTCCAGGATCCTGGCAATGAGAAAAAGCCAAAAGTGTTGAAGAAAGTTGTGAGGGCAAAACTCAATGTGAACATGCTTCCTGAGTTAGCACTTTTGGTAAATTGGATAATTTGCTTTCAAAAGGAAAAGGAGGTTAAAAGGATTGGTATAGAAAGGAAAGTTCCCACTTGCTGCATATAGATGGTAGTGGTTAATTGGTTAATATTTTTATGATATTTGGATCTGAAAAGACCCATTCCTGTAGAAATATTTGCATCACCTTCATTGGGCTTTGGATAAATTCCTCATTCTTGACAAGAAATACTGTTTGTTTTTAATTGCTTAACACCATGTTGCTGAACATAAATGCTGGAAATAACTCCTTTCCCCGCTTTCCTGTCTGCAGAAGCTGAAACTCTGTTACTGGGTAGAAAGGAAGGGACTATATAAAGGGCTCAGGAGTGAATTGCTTACCCTTTCCCTGGGTTGGCAAGTACTTAACGACTCTTCTGATAGATCCTATCACTTACAGGATGTACCTGTTTGGTGCTTTAGTTCATACCAGCAGTGCTGTCTTGAAGGAGCTCTCCCAGTTATCCCTGGTGACTGGGCTTTGGTTCATTTTGCTGAGCCATCAGGGAGTACGAAGTTGGTTATTTTGAAAGAAACTTAAATAAATGCTCCAAGAAGGTACCATGGCTGTGGGCATTCAGGCTAGAACTAGTCCAACACAGCCTATCTTCCCCACACATGTGGTGGGTGCGCGATGTCCTGAGCACCAGCTCTTTTAATCTGCTGGTCTGTTCCTGTTGAGCTGCTCTGCTTGCTACTGTAGATGTAGCCTCAGCTGACCTGAGTGGTGAAAGGAAGATATAAAAATAACATACACAAGAAGTATTTCCTTCTGGTGAAACAGAGATGGGAAGATGAGATACAGGCTTGTGCTCATTAATTTCAAATAATCGTTTAAAAAGGTTTTTTTAGAAAACTAAAAAAGCCACACAGTTGTAAATGGTTCACTGGCAGTGATGCACTGGTCCTTGAGATAGAAGAAAACCTCTTTGCTGTTTGGTGATGTTATTTGTTGAGCATGGACAGACAGGCTACATCTGTTCTGCTACAGTTTGCTTCCCCCATCTCCCTGCCGAGGCAGGAGACGGTGTTTTCCTGTGAGCTACTGCCTCCGACCTTGGGAAGGGAGGCACGGAAGGCAACAGAAGAGAGGAGATTAATTTTAAGTCTGGCTCTTCTGTATCACTGCTAAAGGAAGGCTGAGAGTAAAACCATGGCTGGCAGTGCTCCTGCCTTCCCCTCCTCTTCCTCCTGGGAAAGTTCAGCACTGCCGTGTGGTCCCTGCCATGTGTGTCCCCATGCTCCAGCCCTTAATGATTAGTTTGGTTTGTAGCACTTGTTGATAGCTCATTACTGGGTAAAACAGTCGTCCAGCAGTGTGCATTGATTTTCAGCTAGCCTACATGACATGCTGCTTCTGTGTGATATTTCTCCTTAAAGAGTTTTTCTGAAAATTATCTTTAAAACACAGGATGAAATGTATACATTTGGGGTGTTTTCAGATTAGCAAGTTCTTATTTTGTTCTCTCAGATCTTCTTTTTGGCTTAGTGAGTTTTATCCCAAAGTAAAGAAAATGATCAGTTGTTTCCGATAGTGTTTTTATTCTGGGTCAGTGACATTTTGAAAATTAGGGCAAGAGAAAACCAAGGTCACTTAGAGTCCTATAAAAAAGGCCTAACAAAGCATCCATTCATCCTCACAAAAAATAAAAATCCGTATTAATTAACCACGTGGTAGAGATAAGAATTTGAGAGCTTGATTAAATCATTAGCGCCTCTGAGCAGTAGAGTAGGGGGGGAGCTGGGAGGGAAAACACATTGGGGCTGAAAATTGAAATACAATTGCCTGCCACGGTGCCAGAAGCACATCTATACTGATCTGTGTGTTGTGTGGCTTGGATGGAAGCAGAGCGACTGCTGCACTACAGTCTGGGGAGATACTGGCAGGCGTGGAGTTTTGTTACTGGTTCACAATGAGTTTTTTAAAATTATTATTATTATTTATTTAGGTAGGAAAATAAACCACATTGCATCTGAGGCTGTGGCTGCTTAGAAGGCAGCCTGGTGGGTTGCACCAAGCAGTGGCTGTAGCTAGGGAAGGGTTTAAGGTGTGCTTAGGTGTGTGCAGTGAAATAACTGTCTTGTACTTTTGCCAGGGGAGACATTTGCCTGAGAGCTATCCATGTGAATCAACACTTGCAGTATCTGGCCCACATTGCATAATGCTTCTGCACATTAGTACGGAGAGATTCAATCAAAACAAGACTAAGTGTCCTCATCCTAACCGTCTTTCTGTATCCAACCACAAAAGCAAGTTCTCCAAATCAGTAGCAGCAGTGTGTGTTTGGCAAGAGCCGCAGCTGGAAGAGTCAGTGGCGTCAGGCAGGGTGGTTAATATTTGCTTTCCATCCCTTTTCAAGTGCCAGCAATACCAGCCTTGCCTGCCTGATAAAATTGAGCACAGCTACTCAATACTCGCTCGTTAGGTAATTGGAATGGCTCCTGCATGGGTATTCAACCAAAGGGTGTGGTTGGGTCCTGTGCTAACATGAAGCCAGTATCTCCGTGCTATTTATGTCCTCCTTGCGAGCATTGGGACATTGATTGGTCTGTGTGGCATGTTTGCACTGATTTTCTGTTTTCCAAACAAAACAGAATTTTGCAATTGCATTTTTGTCAGTGTCTTTAGGACTGCCCTTATCTCACTGGTCGTCATGATCTCTGTGGTATTTAAAAAGAAGCATAAAACAATCCAACAAGCAGGGGAAAACAACTGTTTCATGCTCCGACAGGATCGTAGTATTGCAGATTAGAGGAGGACTGTTGAAAGATGTGTTAGCTACAGGATGCAACACAGCCCTCAGCACACATAATGCATGAATGTTTTTCTTGCCGCTCACCTGCCCTGCGGAGCAGAAGGAGGTCTGTGGGTCGAACGGTGGGGTTAGGAGCAGGAGCCTGCATTATCCTTAAGCAGCTTGCTTTGCTCCGTGAGCTGATGAAGCTCTGCGCAGTAAGCACTTCAGGCTGTCTTGGATGATGAGAAGACACGCAAGGCTGGGTTTGCTAAATTCTCAGAAGATAATAAATTGTGGGACATTCTCCTCTGAGTGGCATTTTCATTTTCATAGGCAGAGCAGTCAGGTTGGTTTTTTAACCCCAAGGGCTTGATATTTTTTGTGCCTTTCATCCTGCCCAGCCTACAAAAACATACATATCTATTGCTGAGTAGTCGTGCACTTGCCTTCATGTTAATCTTTTGTGCAAGGGCATGCTTTCAGAGGCAGAAGAGATTGTCCCCTCCCACCTCGTCTCCCAGATCTGTTTCCTCTTGCAAGCTGATGGCCTGGTCGGAGTCTCCTGTTGCCTCTCCCATGTGGCGGGAGGATTTACCCCGGCTGGGAAGCAGGCAGTGAGTGCCCCCGCAGCTGCCTTCCCCACCACCTCCCTGCAGGCCCGGGCCGTGGACGCTGCTCTACCATCTGCTGCTCCTCAGGGAGCTGCAGTGGGGCTATGGTGCATGGAGGTGTGGGACTCCTGTCCATCCAACAGCGTGGTGGGCCAGCGTCCGCAGCCCATTTCCTTCCCCACATGCAGGAGCTCTGAGCCTCTGTGTCGCCATGACCCAAAGCCCTGTTCTTTGCTCCAGGCTGCCTGACACAGCCCCTCTTCCTGCCTGGCACAGCAGGGAGAGTGGCTTGTGCTTCCTCTCTGCTTTGCACCTCTCCTGTCTCTGGCTTCTGGCTTTGCTTCTCTGCTGCCTGCCATGAGAGGCAGGAGCACTGCAGGCCGGCCCCTGGCGCTGCCCGTAGCTGTGCATGGAGGGGCGGCATGGCCTCAGCCCTCAGAGGGAAGGGCTGGGAGAGCCGTGCAGCTGGCCAGGCCAAAGATGGTGGTTTGGGTGACGAAAACATCAACTCTCCTAACTGTGTAATCTTGTCAGTTAATAGTCTATCTGACCTGCTTGGTAATGTCTGGGCTGTTAAAAAGCAGTGTGGCCTTTTGGGTTTTTATTCAAGTGGGGAAGAGGGAGGGGATGACCGCCCCTCCACAGCTCCAGGAAGGCCACTTGGGGGGTGGTACTGCTTGTTGGCCTGTTTTTTGGGAAGCCAACCCCAATGTTTGCAGTGAAAGCTGATGTGGAAAGGGAGAGAAAAAGGAGTTTGTGTTCAGGCCGGCTCCCATGAGGCGCTGGGATGGCCGCTGGTGGCAGTGCCTGTGCAGCCGTGATCTCAGGGCCCAGCACCTCCTGCTGTTACTGCAGAGCTGTGTACAGACGCCTGTCAGGGATGTATGGGTTTGGTGGTGCTGTGTCTTGGGAGTGGGGTGGGTTTTTGGGAGGGAGCGTGGGCTGGGAGGTTGGGTGATCTGCTGGCCAAGGCGAGCTGGGGAGCTGGTCTGCTCTGCCTCTGCTGCTCACACTCTGCTTCACCTTTTGGGAGAATTAGACTTTTCTTTATTTCTGCTACCCGCAATCCAGGGAGAAAGGCTTTCCCCTCTCTTGATCTGTACTCTGATGTGAGAAACAGTTTAAATATTCTGATTTTTGAAACATGGGCTTAAACAGTTTCCTGTCTGTCTTCACCACCTCTGGTAGTTCATCGCTGTGTACCAGCCTGCAGGACCTTGGTGAAGTGCGGGATCTCTGCGTGACTGGGTCACGCTTTGAGTCTCTTTTCACCAATTTTTACTGAGTCATGAGTTCCAGCACTTCCTTCTTCCTCCTTCCTGTTTTAAGAGCCTGTGTGTCCCAGTTTGGTCAATTTAATGGTTTCCATACCTCAGGGATGGCCCAGCAGTGAAAAGGATGCTATTAGAGGGTATATTCCCTCATGACAGCCTAGTAACTTTCCCAAACCCTCCAGTTAGCCAAGATACCCTGTTGTGTGGCTTCACCTGCAGAGCTGCATTTATCACCTAACTGCAGCTTCCATCCTGGCCTCATCACCCAACCCCATGCACAGACTTTCCCAAATTTCAAGAGTGGATCTTGTACTGATGATGGCCCTGAGTCTTTCAAGGGACACTTAGGAATGGATGGAGTTATTGTAGATGTATTGCTCTGTAGGATGATGTATTCACGCTGTTGTTTGCATTTGCTGAGCTTTTGAGAAAACCTTCATTACTTGCTCTTTGCTGCATCCAATAGAAGTATGCTTGATGGTTGTAGGGGTCCTTGCAGTACCATCTCTGCAAGCAAGAATATATCAGCTCTAAAATAAGAGTTGAGAAAGACAAATATTAAATTGTATTTTAATATCTGGAAGAATGGACCCTGCGCTTGAAATGGATGGCATGTATCTTTTTGAGAAAGAGAAACAAAACCAGATAAGTTTTCCATCAACCTTTTTTTCTTTTTTCTTTTTTCTCCCCAGTGCAACGAGAGTTTACACAGAAGAAAACCTTTACTAGCTGGATAAATTCCATATTGGCAAAGGTAAGAAGGGGATTCTTTAGGAAAGACATGCATTTTGCCTTTTTGATTTGGATGCGCTTTATGGAGATTAAATTTTTAGGAATAAATGAAATTAATATAAGATTTTAGATACTGGCTGGACAAAGCCCCTGGAACGCATTTGTTTAATAGATGCAACTGCATTGTATTGGTGATAGTCCAAGGACAGTTGTAAGAGACAGTTTGTAAGCAGATGACAGTATCTTTCTTGGTGATGTGGTAAAACATACTTGTGCTGGGTTGTGGCACATGTCTCAGGATTTTATGAGGTTCTGTATTTATGATTAGTTTTATTGTGTTTAGGTAAGTATTATTCTGTTATGCAATCCAAGAACATGAGTTTAATGGGATGACCTGAGTGACTGGTGAGTATTAATACAAAGCACATCGTAGTGTGCGTGTTCTTTAAGCTTTCACATAGCAGCTCATGTGCTGGGACTCTGTCTTGCTCAGGTAAAACAATAATCCTGTTTTGGTCCTTCCTTGAGCAGAAGTTGCTGAGCTCGTGGTAGGTTTGTGTTGTCCACAAGTGAGTGGAAAGAGTGAGGATTTAGTTATTCAGCTCTAGTCAAATTTGTACTTGGGGTACGTTGATTAAGAAGTCAAAATTGGACTTAACTACTTAACTTTCCCTTTTTCAGAGTTTTGTGGGTTTTTGCCACATACCTCATTGAAAAGTGTAAATACATGAAAATGAGAGCTGAAATTAACCTTATAAAACTCAGAGGCAGGGCGAGGAGAAATAAGAGACAAGCATAATGGGTTAGAAGAAGCAGGATGTGGCTGATTAGATGCAGGATCTTTATTTCAGCTCATTGAAAAAATAGAGGATACTAAACAATTTTTAGACAAAATCTGTAATAATCTGTGATATTCTGTAGTGTGTTTGAATTCAAAATGACAAAATATGGTGTGACAAGCTTTGAAATTTATTTTGCAGCATACACCTCCTTCTGTTATCTCAGACCTGTATACAGACATACAACAAGGACATTTGCTTTTGGATCTGTTGGAAGTGCTTTCAGGTCAACATCTGGTAAGACAGAGTGATAAAAATATTACCTCAGTCCTTCATCGAATCCAGCAAAGTTTTCTGGGTATGCTTAATCGTAAGCATATGGAGTCATAGAGCTATTTGCAAGTACCTTATTCTTACACCACTGACACTGAAACAAGTTGATCCAAAGTAATTCCCTTACCAAAATATAAAATAAAATTAATTTTTACAACTGAGGATGTAACCCTTTCTTTTTGCTTCACAGCCACGGGAAAAAGGATTTAATACCTTCCAATGCAGAAGCAACATAGAAAATGCTTTGACATTTTTAAAGAGCAGATCAGTGAGTATTAACTTCAAAATTCACAACTAAAGCCGGTTTAGCTGGTGGAACATTTTCTTTGTTAACAATGATCCTTTTTTTTCCCCCTAGCTCAAGCTCATAAATATTCATGTTGCTGACATTATTGAAGGAAAACCTTCCATTGTGCTTGGCCTAATTTGGACAATTATATTTCATTTTCATGTAAGTATTTCAGCCATGTAAGTGAGTTTTAGTAGAGGGGAAAAAGCACAGAAATGTATTGACTTCTGTAGTTACCAAATGAGATGAATTAATTCAAAGCAGAAGATTATTTTCTGACATCTTGAGGTGACAGCTCAGGGAGGAGACGCACCAGTGCATCTTGCCTGTGTCTCAGATCTGCTTCACCATTGCAATGACGGCATTACAGCCTGATGAACAGTGTCTAGCTGCAAATGGTAGGAAGGAAAGTTAATGAGATTTTTTAAAACCAGTTAAAAAATAGGCTAAAATTTGCGTGTCTAAGACCTACAATGATTCATCTCCAAATTGAGCAAATAGTGCAAAGTGGCTCATATCCATCTCCCTCAGGGACAGACCCTCTCTTCAGTGTTGGCTGTGCTCACAAGACACAATTCTTGCTGTTATTTTTTTCAGTAGCAGGTGCCTGAAATAACATGAAGACTGGCATAGCAATATTTCTTATAGACGATACTGATCGTGTCTCTTGCACGGCATGAGGTTATGGGAAGGGTGTTTGAAACCACAGGGCCTTGCTTTAATTATGTTGTAGGACTGTAGTCTCCTAGCAAGAGCCCAGCAGTAAATTAACATAGGTGTACTGGGAGTAAGTGTGTGACTGGGACTCAGGAGAGCACTAAGAAGCAAAGTTATTTAACAGTATTAGATGTAGCCCACGTTTTTCTTGGTAAAGGTACTTTGATGCTGAAGGTTCTCATGCTGCACATAGACATATACATTATCTTTTTATCTCAACCAAGCTTCTCTAACCAAATGTTAGAGGTCTATTGAGTAGGTTTTTCTGCACCCTGACTGGGCAGACAAACTCTGAGGATGCCTAATACATGCCACTGTTTGCAGCAGAAAACACACCTGCCACAGGCTACTTTCACTCATAGGAGGACTAGAAAAACGTATTGAGTGAGAAGGTCCCTTGTTGCCAGTGCGGGTACCCACAGTATAACATGGAAGTCTTTGGGTGAATATTTCCTGCCAAAAAAATCACCTAAAGATGGGAATTCAGCAAGAATTAATTCAACTTGAACAGATAAAAAACCCTGATCTGGTCTTTGGGGACAGGGAACTACTACTACCGCTGTGATTGAGACCTTTCTAATTCTTTGTTGTTTTCTGCCATAAATGTCTTGGTAATTTTTCACTGAAACCTGATTAAAGTCTCCCATCATCTCTGATAGATTGAAGAACTTGCCAGGACACTTGCTTGTACTTACAATCAGCCTTCACTTGATTGTTCAAGTGGTGTTGACTCCTCTCCAAAGGCAAGCCGAAAAGCTAAAAAAAGTGCTAAAATTAAGGAACGGTGGAAGATGTCTGCTACAAAGGCTCTTTTGTTGTGGGCAAAAGAACAATGTTCACTGTAAGTTTCATCCAAAACTTATAAATAGTATGTGACACTGTATTTCCTCTAAATTGGCGATATTTCCCCTGGTTTTTATTTAACATTACTTACTGAGAGCTTAGTAGAAAATCCTTTAGAATTCAGATGATGTTACCAGTACTTTTAGCATCAATCAGGCCCTAAATGATTTGACATGAACCTTTTAAATATAATAAAGTAAGACTAATCCTACTAATGAAATACCACAATGTAAATTGGGTGGTTTGGCTTTTTTAGGGGCTTCTATATGATAAGTCTGGTGTAATGTTTACATGATTTGCTAATTTTAATCCTCATGGTTGGCACTGATTAGAAAGTTTCAATAATTAATTTTATATTTTTAATAGAAAATGTGGGATTTCTAGGATTCCCACAACTCATGTTTTTCTGTCAAAACACTGCATGATCCCCATGGAGGATCTTAGTGAATGTAAGAGGTCCCAGTCCCCAGTTCTAACAAGGTGTTTGCTTATACTTGGTGTACGGATAGCTATGTTGATTTCAGTGGGAGTATCACAGCACAGGTAATTCCAATATGGTGCCCTTACTGACAAATATATACATGTTCTTCAGTGCTTTGTTTGTTGTTTTTCCATCCCATAAAATGCATAGATATTGACCACAAAGGTGACATTCAGAAAGGATATTGGATCAGCAAAGCTTTATCTTCGGAATGCGACATAAAATAAAACATTGAGTCATTTTGCAAAAGTAGTAGAAAAAAATATATAAAATTGGTAGTACTGGCTGTATTGTTATCTGCCCCAGCTTCTGCAGAAATTTAGTGGCAAGGTTCTCTGTAACTCCTTGGATTTGATTAATACTCCATTTTGCTGAATTTATATTCTATTTCTTAATTTGTACTTAGGACATCTGAGGAAACAGGCTATAATATTTTGTTTTTAATCATTTTTGGGATAGGCATGACTCTATCAATGTGACTGATTTCAAATCAAGCTGGCGAAGCGGACTGCCTTTTTTAGCTATCATCCAAACCTTACGACCAGGTCTAGTTGATTTGGAAAAGGCAAAAGCTAGAAGCAATAAAGAAAACCTGAAGGAAGCTTTCAGAATAGCAGAAGTGGAGCTGAATATTCCACGGCTCCTTGAACCTGAAGGTAAATGGTCTGCTTTTTTGACTGTGTTGTCAGGAGTGGGATTAATGTAATCTCATATGTGTTGATTTGTAATACAAGAGAAAGTAATGCTGTGCTTAAGTTTGAAATGGAACAGTTATCTTTACTGTGTAATGCTCAAACCTCAGGTCCTTTATTTTATAACACCAAATGTACTTAGGAATTGTAGGATTTTTGAACTGGCAGCAAATACAGGAACAATATGCAGAAGAAAGGATATGAAACTTTCGCATTCATGGGAGAAACTTGTTCATTAGTTTGTCATGTTACATTAAAATATTCCCAAGGAAAAAAATGTTCATTGCATATTGATTTCTGTCAATGGTATGTTAACTGAGCTGCTGCAAAATAAACATGTTTATGGTAATGTGTTTTAATAAGTGCAGTATAGTGTGTAATTAAGTGATCAGGCCTAGAAGGCTGCATAATTATGTAAATGGTGTGTTGGCTCTTGTAGATGTTGACATTATGAATCCAGATGAAAAATCAATCATGACTTACGTGGCTCAGTTTTTGCAATACTCCAGGAATTTGCCTGAGTCTGAAGAAGACATGCAGGTACGTCATGTGGTTTACAACTGAGGCATTTTTAAATGAGTGTGCATCGTGGATGCTAAGAATATCCGTACTTTCTTTGCCCAGTTTATAACCTGACTTGGTATCTAACTCAGATAGCAGATCCTCTGATTCAGCTACTGACAGGCTGAATTGGCTTGAACCTTCTGATGCTCCTCTGTGGTAGTCAAGACTCAATGTAGTAGGTTTTTGATGATGCAGGTGGAATTGCTGTGCAGGTTGTCTTGTTTTTTCATTTAACTATTACAGAGGACATTTTCAAGCTTGGTTGTCTTCATAATGTGTGCTCTGAAGTCTGTATGTAAATACTGGGGTAGAGGCAGACAGATTTGCAAATGTGCAGAGCAACCAGCTTTGGATTTAATAGCTTGCATGTAAAGTGGACAGAATTTGTTACTCACAGATCACACTAGTTGGAAAACCAAGTTCTCTGTTCTCTCTGTTATCCTGTAAGAGTTTATGTATTAACTCGTTGTTCACCTGTCAGTAGGACTACAATCAGGCTCTTCTTTTAAGATGCCTTCATATGTCCAGGTGCCAGGTTTAAAACTTTGGCCTTGCTCTATAATAGTGCCTGACCCAAAATTCATTAGAGTCCCCAGGAATTATTATTTTTTTCTCAATAGCTTTGAACAGAGTTTAGCATATACTCAATGTGTATTTTTTTTATGGCACAATCTAAATTAAAAAACAAGGCTTGCAAAATGGAAAAATGACATTTTCTGCTCTAATTACCAGGAAAGAATAAAAGAGGCCATGAGCTGGTTGGATGCACAGGAGAAGAAGTTATCAAAGTTGCTGGTTGACACAGAGAATGAAACATATTACCAGAAGTACAAAGTAAGTTGCATTTCATATTTAACTGCTTCTGCAAAAATAAGTTATGTTTCTGGGGATACTTTTAATATTTTTCATCTTCTAAATTGAAGTGTTAAATAAGCTTTTAAACCTGAGTTTGAAATTTGACAATGAATTTGGTAAATGTCCTCATATGATTGCGGGAAGGGTAGGATAAAATTCCTTCTGTTAGGAAGATGTCTGCTACTTGGTTTCTGAGCAGAGCAAGTTTTTTTGGAGAGAGCAAAGTAGTGTCTTTTAACTGATGTAGAAGACTTGAATGAGATTCAAGCACAAGGGCCTTTTACAGGGTAACCTTTGCCATTTCTTTGATAATAACAACAATAGGTTTTACCCAACTAATGTTGTAGAGCAGTAGTTGAAATATTGACTATAAATTGTGCTGAAGTAAAATTTCCTTTGGTTTATTTTGTAGACAGAGTTTGCAATAAAATAGCCCATGGGGGACTGTGAGGGGAGGAATTTTCCCTTTCTCTAGGTGGGGAGGGGGAACCATGTCCTGACTGCACTGACATTATGTTAAATACAGATTTTGCTAGTGAATGGCACCTATAATTTCAGACCCAAATACTGCCTGGAGACAAGTATACCTCTTTCCTGCTATCTTGCCTTTCCATGCATCACACCCTTTGAAGTTAATGGAAGTCATACCAATGTGTTCAAAGGCAGTACTTGGCTCAATGAGCTTCCATATGAAGTCATCTTCTATGAATTACTTTTCCTTTTTATCCCTAGGAAATGATGTCATTTATGGAAACATTTAACCAAGAAAAAAAACCCTTTCTGCCTGTGTTGTCATCAAAAAGAAGTGAAGCTGAGCTGAGCGAAGGCCAGCAGCAGATGAGAGATGAGTGGGATAAACTGATCTCTCAGGTCAGATGCATTTCTAGCTCACCTTGTTACCAGCGGGAGTGTGTTTGGTGAAGAAGCTTAAGTATACCCCAGGAACTCTCACAGGGAAGAGTTGGGAGGTGATACTTTATTTGAATTGATAAAAGAGGTATCAACCCTGACACTGAAGTCCAGGCAAACCAAGTGGTGCACAGTGCCCAAGAGGAGGCAGAAGGTGGCTGTGCATTACCCTTCTGCCTCCGGAGCCTCGGGACTGTGAGACATCTGTGAAAAATAGCCTGCATCTGAATATCTTTGAGCATTCTTCTGATCAAAGTTTTTGGCCTATTTATGTTTAAAGCATTCTTTTGGGACATAATTATGACTTGGGTAATGGTGCAGCTGGGAAAAGTTTGCCAATATATTCTTTCCCATGGCACAGAGAGCGATATGGTGAGACCTGGTTGCTCAGTGCTTTGGAATGAGGTTGGCTGTGTCATCTCCCGCTGCTGCAAGTGGGGATGTATTAGGCCCTGCTGGTAATTGCTCTTTGTGGAAGAGATGTTCCCCTGTCAGCCCTATGATGGAAAGCTGTCCAGAGTATCACTGTTTCCCCTCTACTTTGCAACTAGTTTACTATAAATTTCCCTGTTTCTGGGCCTTGAGATGGTCACCAGCGAAGGATAGTAACTGCCAAATTCTCTGTAGTGTTACAGAGATTACAGGCTGGGGAGTAAACCTGAGTCTCAGGTAAATGTTGCTGATTTGCAGCTGACTTCACTGGAAGCTCCTTTTCTGAATGGTGACGGGTTTGGTGTTTTTTTTTTAATGGGTTGTCTAGAACATCAGCTTATGGAGCTTATGTCAGTATCTTAGAAATGGGGAAGAAAATAAGAGTGAAAAATTTAATCAATTGTTTTCCTTTTTAAGATTGACGAATGGAAAGTGAAGCTGGACCAGATGTTGCCCTCCCCTCTGGACAGCATTGAGGTGTGGCTTCAGGAGGTAGAACATCTGCAGGCAGAAGATTTGCCTGATTTGCAAGACCCATTTAAAGCAATGTTTGTCTTCAGAGAAATAATTGTAATATTTAAGGTATGCTGATGACAAAAGAACATTTTGCTTCAGTCTAACCTAGCAAAGCACTTGTTATTTGGCATTTTGGGAAGTGGTGTGGATATGTTTATCTTGTGAAGATGAAAAGCTCTTCTGAACATACCTTTGAACAATGATGAGTTTAATTAAATAACTGCATGGGTCTATAAAAAAGGTTTCTGACTTCACTGGGATGAGATTAAATTTGAATACTATCTGAATTAGTAAACTATGGAATTCTTTTTTATGTGGTTCCTGCAACTTGTTTGTCTGTTAAGTAATAACACAGGGCAATTACATCCTTATCTCTAAATCTGTGCTTAATGCATACCTATTCAGAAAAGCACTTGGGCTTAGGGTTACATTCCAGTGAGATCACGAAATTTGTGTGTTTAACGTTAAGTATTTGCTGAATCACTCTGTAATTCCATTCAAAGCAATAGAAAGTATTTTGGTATCTCCGTACCATGCAAGTTATTTATTCTGATCTTGAAATCTTTATGTTGATAACAGTTTAAATGTCCTTTTGAGTTTGAAAACTTTGAAAACAGTAGATGTGTTAATGCCTGTTGATCATAATGATGCTGCACTTGTTTGTTTTATGAACAAGAGAGAAGCTGGATGGTTTTGTCCTTTCGTCCTTTACAAGTCCTTAAAGAAAATTTGAAAGAGTGGGAAATACAGGTTCTTGATAACACCACTTTTTTGTACTGTTGCTAGTCAGTATGAGAGATGGCTTTGTAACTGATATCAGCTTTGCCATACTTTAGCCATTTGATCTATGATTTTTGTTGCTCAGCCTACGTAATTAAAGCATTTCTAAGAATGATACAAAGCAAGAGATGTCATTGGTTTAGGTGTTTCTTTTCTCCTATTGAACATGTAGATGAAATCATTAAGTTCCTTAAGAAGAGGAAACTCAAGATACTTAATTTCTGTCAAATCCACTTTTCATGCTGGGAAGACCTCCTGCTGAGAATTTTTTTTCTCTCTCCTTCCTCTAGTTGGTCCTTTTAGTATGTCTCATATAGCGATCTTCTTGCCAAGGTGGTGCCTTATAATGGAAATTTTACTTTCTCTTAAAATTACCCACCAATGCTTATTACTGTCTGACTAGAATAGTATTAAGGTTAGAAAATCAAGTGTTTAAAATCTGTGCACTATTTTTGGGGTTAAGTGCTGCCCCAGGATTTAACCATTACTATTAACATGCTTTGAGGCAGGTTTTATTATATAGAAATGAACTTTTAAAGTATTTCTTTATATTCCACTTACGAATATGCTTATATTGTGTGTAATGCATTTCATGTTTTATTTTTACATAGGGAATTTAGTGCTGAGACACATGTTCATAAAATATTCCTCAATCATGTGATGCCATCCATCAGAGGGTTAATGAGATACGCTGTCAGCATGGTGTTAGGTGGAAATTTGTTGAACAGTCAAATGAAGTATTAAGCAAGTGTGACATAATAGGTTTATTCAACAGATTTTGCTGTCAGTCTTTGCTAACACATAGCAAAGAATAACTTAATATTCTGAAACTGTTAAAATGACACTTTTTGTCCTAAAGATGATATTGAAAGTATAGAAAATACTGATGGCGTGGGTAGTGTAGATTAAGGTTCCTTATATTTAACTAGATGCGCAGTGATAAGAGAAATCGGGTAACACTGAACTAAATACATACTTTAGAAGGTGATGAGATAAATGCTTTCACTTCAGTGAGTAAAGACACTGGAAGATTGTCTTGTGCTGACTAGTTCTTTATAGCTTTCACTCTAATGGCAGGTGACTTGAGGATTCCCAGATGAAATACTCTAGAATTAAAATGAATGGCTTACTATGTGTTTTTCTCCCCAGGGCTTGATGGATTGTTTTGATTCTCACTTGGACACACTTCAATCATTTAAGAATGAAGATGAGAAGAACATGCCACTAGTCTTCCCTGAAAAGTTAGAGGAAATGAAAAGAAGGTTGTGATCTTCAAATTCCCCCTACTTTGACTATGTTGTGTTCTAGCTCTGCTATTGACGGGCTCTGCTATTCTGAATAAAACAAATAATTTATCTGTGCCTTGCAGAAAAAGAGCATTTTCCACCTAAGCACATATTTACTGTTAAGTACAGCAGGCAGGTTCATTCATCGGTCCAATGAATGTCTAATTATGTGTACAAAGTGGAGCTCATTAGCAGGACCCTTTCAGATGCCCTTTGCTAGTGTGGATAAGAAACACCACCTAGGCATAGGAAACATGAATATTTTCAATGTAAAAATTTCTCTGGGAGTGGGGATTCTCTAATTTTTAATTTCCATCTTTTAAGATCACTGAGATCTACAGGTTGTGCAACTGTGTCTATCTGTTGGAGGGTATCTTCAAAAATGACCAGTGCTTTGACATACAGACAGCAGATGCCCCTTTCTGCGCATTTAATGTTTCTCATAAATTGAGGAGTCAATACTGATTCACAATTGTTGCTACTTAAACTTTTCTTTTTTTCTTAAAATTCCACTCCTGTCATAACAAAATAATGTTTACGTATCATATATGTAATTCTGAATTTTTAGGCTAAAAACCTTATACTGTAATGCCTTCTACAGCCAATGATTTTGAGTCAACTCCCACAACATTTCACTGTTTGCAGATTCAGCAGTATTCGTTTCACAAACTCCAACACCTTTCTTGAATACCACTATGGACTCTGCACAGCTATTGCCAATGAGGTGATGTTAAAACTAAATATCTGGGACATGAAATATGGGACAAAAGAGTCTGTTGAATCACTGCTGGAAAATTGGAATGTAAGTAAATACATATATTGCACCCCGACAATAATTCTACTTCATCTCTTTTTGATTCAAGCTTGTGTCTGTCCTCATCTGAAGATACTACAATAGTTGATAGATGCATGGTAGACTTGCGAGATCTGAGATTAATGCAAAGGACAGGTAGACTTCCACAGAAGCTTGCTTTCCCCCCTACATCTTCCTATTTTGCTCTGAATGAGAGTCTTTTCTTCAGTTTGGAGAAATAGAATGAGCTGTGACTGTTTGTAATTTTCTCTGTGCTCTTTTTTATTCTGTTAGGAAGATTTCTTTCTTTCTAAACTATTTATAGAGCCAGCAGTAGCAGCCCTTCCCTAGCTCAAATCCACACAAACTTCTCTGGGATAGTTCAGTGGTTGCTGTCTTCAAAAGCAACCATTACCCATGGTGCTGGCTAATCTGCCTTTTGCTGTTTCCTCTTCCTTTTCCCAGCTTCCCTACCTCCTTATGCTTCCTGGTGAATGTGAATTGTCTTGTTTTGGTACATTTTGTGCTTAGCTCAGCTTCTGGGCTCAAGTTATTAAAAGGATGCCACATGAAGGCCTATAGGAAGGGATGGATTACCCTACCCCAAATACTGACAAAGAATAGAGGCAGAGAGATGAAAATGCTGATGCCATAAATTTTGCTCCATCTCCAGTTAATGGGACTCCTTGTGAATTCCTTCTTAGTGGAGTTTCTAAAGAATTTCTCAGAAGCTTTTCAAATTGGCAAATCCCTAGTTAGATTAGTGGGAATTTCACCAGCAGCAGAACTGTGGAAGGAGGCAACAAGAGGTTTTATCAAATACCAGTTTTCCTGAGCAGTAATAACTTTAACCTGTGTTGAGATGGGAGTAGAGAGTTAATCTGCACTGAGCTTCTTGGTTCAGTTGGTTTCATAAATACTTACTGTCATGTTATTTCTACAGTTGTGGTTCATGGTCATTCTCAAGCTGATAGAATATTGAGCTTTCCCAAGGAATTTAGGGCTTTTTGCTGGCTTTCCTTTTGGTCCCATGATGTGCAGTCCTGATTGAGTGATGGTGTGGTGGACTAGGTTTGTCATGGCCATAGAAGAGGTTGGTTTGTAGCCTGCTAGATAGGACATTTGTAGGGGTGGGGAGCTCTAGGCTGAGATGCAGCTCAGAGAGAAAGGGGCTGAGGATCAATCTTCATTCTCTGCGTGAATGTTCAAAGCACACATCTCCTCCTCTGCTCCCATTTCTTATTCTCTCACCCTTTCCATCCCCAGTTTGGATCTTACTTGATCGGTGGCAGGAACCAGATACATCGATATTTCTGTGCATGCATTCGCTTTCATCACTTTTTTGACTTCTGTGACTAAATTCTGCCTGACTTATTCTGGATGTCATTTCTCAGTATTGCCCTAGGG
>VZTO01011764.1:1430-38787 GCA_013400615.1 Syrrhaptes paradoxus
AACTTGAGATACATTGTTGTTGTTGTTCTGCTTAGGTTTCTGGCCAATATTTCTTTGCTTCATGTTGTTGTTAAAGCTTGACAGCAATATTACTGAGAAGGGAAAGGTAGAGACAGTTTTGTTTGGCAGCTAGGATGCTATGGTTGGGCTTGGAAATCCTGAGTCTTACTGCTTTTGATTGAAAGAGCCTTTCTGAGTGTAAGTTACTTTGTGTTTTGAAGATTTGGGATTTTGTGTTGTTTTTTTCTTCCAAACAAGGTGAAAAGCCTTTCCAAATGACTGTTGGAATAATGCATAGCTTTGTGATTTTGAGTATGGGGATTAGTTTGAGAACCTGTGGCTCTCTACTAAAAAAAAACAAAACACAACTCCCAACTGTTATTTAATATTCCTTTTAACTTGTAGCAACTCTGAGAATGAAGAAGCACTAGCTATACATCAAGAACAGCTTTTAAAAAGTAGCTTTTCTTACAACCAGAAGTCCCATCTATGTGGAGGTGACAAGACTGCAGTGAGATAAATGAATGAGTGACAAATACAAGTGTGGTCCATGGGATCCGTGTTTAGAAAACTTACAGTGGAAAATAAATTATTTTTTCCTGGATAAAAATAGGATACTGGTAGTAGAATCTGTATATAAATTATTTGCAGTAGTAGTTGTCTAATATAGCCCTCTATCAGAAGCAATGACTTGGTGTGTGTGAGTTGGTCACTGGTTTCACTTCAGTTTGTCCTTAGTTAAGTTCTTGATTAATCAGTGTTAGCTGTTTATCAATGGAAAAAAGTATATGGGCTGGCAAAACCTAAATTAGCTCTGCACCTTCAGAGAGCTAAATACATTTCTGTTGGTGACCTACTGTTAATTTCTCCTGCAAATTCTGATTGAGCTATTATAGCTTATAAGAGATGTTTTATTTTACTGCAAGACTTGGCACCCAAACAAGTGGAACACAGAGCGTTCTAATCCCGTGGGTTTTTATTGTGCTTTGCTTCATTAACAACTTTGGCAAGCTGGTATTCAGTCACTGAAGTCAGGTTTTTGTTTTGGGTTTTTGTTTTGTTTTGTTTTAGAGGGACTGCTTTTGATTACTATTGAATCAAAGTCCATTTCCTTACCCTGATAAATTTGAGCTTTTAAACTGACAGTTTTACCAGTTCCATCGGGTGATGGCATTGCTTGTGAAATTCTGTAGCATCCTGCTTGTGAGATGGAGAATGTGGAATAGGGTTGAAATGGGACAGCTAATCTCTTGTAAGGTCATTTGGGTGTTGAGGTTTTCCTAGGGATAGAGTGCTCCTGGTTAAGCCTGTCTGGGTCGGTTTCATAAAGGTCTCCCGTACTCCCTGTTCTTTTTCAGTGCCTTGTAAGGATGCGCTAAGTATCTGCTAACAGAGCTGTAAACCGGAATATTTCCTTGTTCAAGGAATTTGTCTGTATTTGAAGTAAAGTTTAGCTGAATTCCCGGCTTAATTCTGGAGTACTTGTCTGCTTCAGTCCTGTTTCTCTCCTAGTTCTGTACTTAAAATCATCACTTTTTCCCCAGTGTTTCTAATAGGAAGTTAAATGGTGAAATTATAAATCTAAAATATAAATATAGTTAAGTTCTGAAGTCCAGGCATGTCTGTATTCTAAGAGGTCTTATCTTTCAGATAGTGATTGATAATATTCTGGAAGCAATCTCTGAACTTCATGCTGGATTTCTATTTGTTCTCTATACTATTTACATTTTACAAAGCTGCACATTTTCCAGTTTTTGTCATTGGTTTTATACAGCAGAGGTTTAGCAATTGGAGAATTTTCCAGAAATTGTAAGTTGCAATTGCAGCATGTGGGTGAAGGCATGTGAATAAATGTGTGAGTGAAGAAAGGGGCTGGGAACAGGGGCACAGGAGAAAGTATACCATTATTTGTGTGTGCTCTGAAATGCAAGAGTCTGGAGGAATGATTGGAAATATGAGGTATACATGAGGGAAGTTTGAACAGAGACTATATAATTGCTGAAGCATTCTTGCCCTACTGCTTTCATGAAATATATCCCATTTTTAAGGTGTAGAGATAAAATCCAAAAGAGGATTGTGAATGAAAACACTGCTTTGGGGAAAAAACAACCCAACCCTTTCTGCTTAACATTTAGAATGTGTTAATCTTTTTGTGAGAATTTTAGAGAAAATAGTTTGAGAAAGATAAATAAAAGATCAAAAATAACATTCCATCTCCAGTGGTATATCTGATGTTATCTGCCAGGCATGCTGGAGATGGATGACTACCCTAAATCTCTACAAGAAATAAACAAAACAAACCAACCTCCAAACTCAGTGGTGTTTAAAATGTTTTATTTTTTTAATATGCAGTTGTCTGGGTAGAGCATATAACAGCCTGGATAACTGTAGTTTACATTGTCAGAAATTTTGATAAATATCTATCTAGAGTATAAGCAGCAGCAGAGAAATAAGAAGGAAACACTGAGTTTCGATGAAAGTTGATAAAACTTAATATATCACCAGTACCTAACAAGCAAATGGCTTCTAAATGTAGACTTTTTCTAATGAGGTTCATGGCACTTCAGGAAGTCCTTGCATTTGTAACTGGGCATTGCTGAACTGTTCAGCCAGAGGCATGCTTTAACTTTGTAGTTTCTGCTTTGATATATGTCTTCAGTTTTGTAAACAGCAAAACTCCAAATTTAATATGTAGAAGTAAAAAAAAATAAATCCCCAAGCCCAAAATCCTCAGTTGAGAAACTTCAAATAGGAAATAATACATCCTTTTAGGACAAGTTTTCTAGTGCAAACTAGCTAAATATTAGTTGTGTTCAGTGATCTTGATTTCTTTTGATAAGCTGTTCAACACATCACTCCTAGCATCTGTCTCAACATGAAATTGTGTTTTGTGATAAGTATTTTGGATGAGGCTTTGAGCAACCTGGTCTAGTGGGAGGTGTCCCTGCCCACGGGAGAGGGGTTGGAACTAGATGATCTTTAAGGTCCCTTCCAACCCAAACGATTCTATGAAATATGACTGCTTTTTTGTCTTGTGTAATGCAAAGAAAAGTTTCTGCAGTGCCATCTATGCCTTGAAGTGTACCTCTGCAATCTCCATTGCCTATATTAGGCCTGGGATACCTCTGCTGCTTTGCTGCTGTTAATGTACCTCCTTAAGTTACAGGCAAACCTGAGTTTTTTGGGAAGTTCAAAGTTTTTCACTGAAATTTGATTTTGTCAAGCCTGCAAGACTTCATTCATAGCAGGTCTGTCCAGAGCTACTTACTGGGTGTTGCTAGGGATCATTGTCTGAGGCAACTTCTTTAGCTGCTCAGTGCCATTGCTAATATTACCTATAGACAAGTATACTGGTTTCATTGTGCCTCTGCAGGGAGTGGAGAAAATTCACATTCACCAAAATGTTGAGGCTTTTTCTATCTAAATCATGCCAATATAAATTAAGAAAAAGCCTTGAAGGAGCTCTAGTTATTCCAGTCTTGAGTCAGATTATTTTCTTGAAAATAAAAAATTTAGCATTACTTTGTCCTTCAACATTCCAAACTATCACAAATGAAGGAAAACAGAAGTTCTTCTTGCAGAGGGCTACAAAAGAAAGTGTTAATGTCACAGCAGCCAAGAGTTAACTAAAAGGAGTAATGTGCTTGCATAGCTGTTGGGAACAGTGAAGGCACTTCAAGGCTCCATGTTAGATTTATCAGTACATAATTAAAGATGGGAAAGATGGAATGTATATAAACAAGTATACAAGAGTAACTAGATGATCAGTTTTGATAAATGTGTGTTAGAAATGTCAACTGCTTGATCCCTGGAATGCTCCAGATGTAATTTAGCACTTGGGAAAGAGACCTGGCAGCCCAGCATAGACTTTGGTGTTGACCTTCTAATTGACTTGAACATCCACAATGTCAGGACTAGAATTGGGTGTGTAGAAAATACAGTGATAAAGGCATTTAAAGTATGGCCAGTTGTGCAAGGTAATCATTAGCTGCCGTGATGTTAATTTCTCTTATAAGAGCTAACTTTGCTCTTTTTGAATCAATCATATTGAGAGATGTAGTGTACTCTTCAGCGTTAGAGCAAGCTAAAGAGAAAATCAAACTGGGCTCCTCTACATGTCCGAAGAGACTCCTGCTGTTCAGAGCCCTCATTAATAACATTAGTTGGTAATAATTTGAGGAATATATGGAGATCCTGTAATTTAAAAATAAAGGTCCTGCAGGAATCCTGTGAAGAGGAGCTGCAGAAAAGCAGAAACTCCTCCTGGTATTTTCTTTAAACATAGCTAAAGACCATATACTTTCCAATGTCTTAATCCTGAGTGTATAGCAGAGAATACAGTTCTGCTACTTATGCTCCCCCTGTTTTATCTAGAGCTATTGAAATTAAGTATAAGATCCCCACTGACACATACTCCTTTCTCTAGATTCTCTTAGGTTTTCCCCTTGTCAAACTCGGGAAGAATATTGGCTCCATGCTGTTTACCTGCCATACACATCTGTAGGTGAAAGGTGATGTACTTGGGTTCAGATGATTGTCTTGTGTTTTTGGCTTCTGCCAGATCTTTCAGTGTTCCTGTGGAACCAAGCTGTTCTGAGATTTGTATGGAAATAATTTAGCCTTCCTTGGCACTCATTTGCTGCAACTGCAAAGGCTATTTTGGATTTGTGTATACTGTAGTTAAGCATTCTCAAGTGTCCTGTTTTCCAGGGGACCTCAGACAAACCTGTTATCAAAGAGCTGTGATTGATTTTGTTGCATTATAACCAAATATTAATTTTCTTCTTTGGTTCAGGAGGGACAAGGGTGCATATGTTTTCCATCCCTTTAAAGATGCTCTTCATCTCCAAGCAGTGTGTAAGCTGGCATATGTTAAATTCTGAACATCAATGGAGAAAGCAGCACTGTAAATCACACATTTCGATTTGACAGCTAGGTTGCAAATATGCTAACGTTCAACTTGTTGGTTATTATTGCTGCTCCTTTTCACAAGGGAAAATTAGTATGCATGTTAGAGGATGACTTCGTTACAAAGAATTATATAAACTAAGCAGGCCACTCAATTTCTTAGCTGTTCGTGAAAAAGCCTTTTATTTCTTGTTCTATTCCCTCTCTGGGAAAAGTCAAACATTCATTTGAACAGAAAAACTTGTAAATGAAAACAAATAGTTTTCTCACTGAAAACTGAACTCTACTGAAACAGTAGCTGTTTCCTCTTTTTTTTTTTTCTTGATGGTCTTGCACTTGTGAATCACTGTTCTAGTGCTGTATTCATGATATATATCACACTTCCAATTTGCCTACTTAAGGGAAATCTGTATGTTCTACCAGCAGATGTTTTTCTGTGCAAAAAAAAAAAGAGAGGATTGTAGTGGTGAAATACACCTGCTTTGATTGATACTATACTATAGGGTGTAGTTGGAGCAATGAAGAATTTGAGGGAGGGAGAAGAGTAAAAAGGCAAGAATTCAAAGACAGCATTGGTATTACTTTTCAGGAAAAGTGTTGCATTCAAAGGAGAGTATCAACAAAGGTAGTACCTTTGGATCTTTGCTTTAACAAATACAAATAAGATACATTTAGTTAAGCTTCAGACAGAAAGTTGAAATCCAGTTCTTACTGTCATGTGTTTAGTTGGTGACTTTTAATTAGACAGTTCAATTGTTCTGTAAAGTAAAGGCAATAATGACTGGCTTCCTGGCTTCCCTCCTGGGTTGAATGAATGTTAAGCTTCTGTTAATTGAAACTACTATTCTGAATTCTAGACATTATTAGTAATTCACCAGATTAAGGGATAAAACTCTTCTGAGAGTTAAGCATTTTCTCTTGCAAAGGGGAGTGTTGGTTTTCAAAGCTACATTAAACCCTGCTCTGTCTTTCAAGATACTCTAACCTACTCATTTTCAGGAGAAAAAAAAGTGAGTGGCAAGTAAAATGAAAAGCCAGGAAAGAGTATAATAAAAAAAGCAGGTTTGACCTTCCTTCATCTGAAACAGGGAGTTTCATAAGGTCACATGATAGGGAGAAGGAAAAGACACAATGTACTAATGATGTAAAGCGTAAGTGATACGGAATTGTCACAAGACGTTTCAGCAGTGCTCTATGTGGATTTCACATCTGTGTTGCTAGTTATTCTGAAAATCTCTATAAAGTAATGGAGTACACACAAATAAGAGAGAGGGATGTTCAAGCTTAGCCTGTCATTGCTGCTCATTAGCTGAAGGCATTAATGTATGTACTCTGCTAAAATAGTCTCTGTTTCTGGAGTTCGTGTTTCCTTTCCCGGAAAAGAGTTTTGCAGCTTGACTTCACTGGAACTCAAAATATTCAGTAAGACCACCAGGTGTTTCAAAAGTATGCTGAGATCTTATCCTGGGTAAGACGACTGATTGCTTAACCTGCTGGTGAATTGCAGTTAGTGTATGTTTCCTGAGAATGTCTAACAATATCTGATCATAGAATCAGAAAATGGTTGGGGTTGGAAGGGATCTTAAAGATTGTCTAGTTCCAACCCCCCTGCCATGGGCAGGGACACCTTCCAGGTTGCTGGTTGGTAGACCAGGTTGCTCAAAGCCCCATCCAGCCTGGCCTTGAACACCTCCAGGGATGGGGCATCCACAGCTTCTCTGGGCAACCTGTTCCAGTGCCTCACCACTCTCACAGTAAAAAACTTCTTTGTAATATCCAATCTAAATCTACCCTCTTTTAGCTTAAAAACATTACCCCTTGTCCTATCACTGCTATCCCTGATACAGAGTGCCTCCCCATCCCTCCTGTAGGCCCCCTTTTAAGTACTGGAAGGCTGCTATATAGGGCCTCTCTGGAGCTTCCTCTCGAGGCTGAACAACCCCAACTCTCTCGGCCTGTCCTCATAGGGGAGGTGCTCCAGCCCTCTGACCATCTTCATGGCCCTTCTCTGGACTTGCTCCAACAGGTCCATGTCTTTTTTATGTTGGGGACCCCAGGCCTGGATGCAGTACTCCAGGTGGGGTCTCACAAGAGCAGAGTAGAGGGGGAGAATCACCTCCCTTGACCTGCTATTAGTGCTTCTTTTGATGCAGCCCAGGACACGATTCGCTTTCTGGGCTGCAAGTGCACACTGCCGGCTCATGTTCAGCTTCTCATCTATCAGCACCCCCAAGCCCTTTTCTTCAGAGCTGCTCTCTATCCATTCTCCTCCCAGCCTGTATTTGTGCTTGGGATTGCCTCGACCCACGTGCAGGACCTTGCACTTGGCCTTGTTAAATTTCATGAGGTTTGCATGGGCCCAACTCTCCAGCCTGTCAGGGTCCCTCTGGATGGCATCCCTTCCCTCCAGCGTGTCCACCACACCACACAGCTTGGTGTCATCAGCAAACTTTCTGAGGGTGCACTCAATTCTACTGTCCATGTCTTACACAAAGATGTTAAACAACAGCGGTTCCAGTACTGACCACTTGAGGAACACCACTCATCACCGGTCTCCACTTGGACATTGAGCCATTGACCACAACTCTGAGTGCAACCATCCAGCCAGTTCCTTATCCACCATGTGATCCAACTGTCAGATCCACATCTCTTCAAGTTAGAGACAAGAATGTTGTGTGGGACAGTGTCAAATGCTTTGCACAAGTCCAGGTAGATGATGTCCGTTGCTCTTCCCTCATCCACCAACACTGTAACTCCATTGTAGAAGGCCACTAAATTTGTCAGGCATGATTTTCCCTTGGTTAAGCCATGTTAGCTGTCACCAATCGCTTTATTTTCCATGTGTCTCAGCAGAATCTCCAGGAGGCTCTGTTCCATGATCCTGTGGGACACAGAGGTGAGACTGATGGGTCTGTAGTTCCCCAGGTCTTCCTTTTTTGCTTTCTTAAAAATAGGGCTTATATTTCCTCTTTTCCAGTCAGCAAGAACTTCCCTGGACTGCCACGACTTCTCAAATATGATGGAGAGTGGCTTAGCAACTACATTTGCCAGTTCCCTCAGGACCTATGGGTGCATCTCATCAGGTTCTGTGGACTTGTGCCCCTTCAGGTTCCTTGAGTCGTCTCTCACCTGATCTGCAGTAGGCAGTTCTTCATTGGCCCAGTCCCTGCCTTTGTCTTCTGTGATTCAGGCAGTGTGGCTTGAGCCCTTTCCAGTGAAGACTGAGGCAAAGACTGGTCTCTCTCCGTATGTTGATTTTGAAACATACCGAGGAACAGTCAGTTTCTTTTTTTTTTTTTTTTTCTTTTTCCACCAGAACATGGATCACAGAATCCCTGGAGACTGTTTAATCTATTAAACACCCTAACACCTTTGGTGTTGAGTATCTCCACAGATGCAAACTCCACAATGTCTCTCTGGGCAACTTGTATCAATGTGTGACCAGCCTCAGTGTAAAAACAGTATTTTATTTGAACAGAAATTCCTGTTTGAATTTATGACCATTACCTTTTGTTCTTCCACTGTGTACCACCGTGGGGAGTCTGGTTTAAGTCTTGTTCTCATCAGGTATTGATACACATTGATAAGGTCCCCTGAGCTTTCTCTTCTCAAACCTAAACAATCCCAGCTCTCTGAGCCACTGTCCTACAGTCATCTTCATGGCCCTGTGCTGGAAATGCTCCAGTTTGTCCATCTCTCTCTTGTATGAGGGAGTGCAGGACTGGTCACAGCTCTTATGATGTGTCCCAACAGCGCAAGTATCTCTCTCTACCTGCTGGCAAGGCTTTTCGTAGTGCATCCTGGAAGACTTTGTTTCAAGGGTACATTGCTGACTCGTTTTCAATTTCTTGTCCACCAGGATGGCCTGGACCTTCTCTGCAGAGCTGCTTTCCTTCCAGTTGCCCCCCTGGCCTGTGCAGGTGCATGGCCAGTGTCATATGGGATTATTTCTTCCCAAATATAAGACTTGAGATTTCCTTTTCCTGAACTTCATGGAGTTCCTCTTGGCTCATATCTCCATGCTGTTGAGATCCCTTGGAATGGCAGCACACCCATCTAGTGTATCAGCTACTCCTCCCCATTCATTTATCATCTGCGAACTTGCTGTTGGTGTGCTCTGTCTCATCTTTCAGTTCATTAATGAAAAAGTTAAACAGTACTGGTCCCAGTATCAACCTCAGGGATACAACATTAATTCACTGATGTCCAGCTAGGCTTTGTGCTGCTGATCACAACAACCAGTTTGAACCTGTCAGTTCAGCCAGTTTTCAATCCACTTTATTGTCCACGTATCTAGTCTGTATTTTGTCAGTGCATCTATAAGAAAGTTATGAGAGACTGTCAAAAGCCTTGCTAAAGTTGAGATAAACCATATCCACTGCTCTTTCCTCACTTACTGAGCTCGTAACTTATTGTGGAAGGATATTAGGCTGTTTAGGCATGATTCCTGCTTTGTAAATTCATTCTGACTCATCACCTCATCATCCTTCCATGTGCTTAGAAATGGCTTCCAGGATTATTTGCTCCATCACATTGCCATGGTTTGAGGTGGGGTCAGTTGGCCTGTAGTTCCTCAGATCTTCCTCCTTGAACTTCTGGAAGATGTGACACTTGCTATCTTCTAGTCCTCGGGAACCTTCCTCAGTCACCATGACCTTTCAAAGATAATTGATAGTGGTCTCACAGTGACATTGGCCAGCTCCCTCAGCACTTGTGGGTATGTCCTTTCTCTACTGACAATAAGTTTTCCTTGCTCCAGCCTTTTCCAGGGATTTCAGGGACCTGAAATTCCTGAAAGGCAGATCTTGCCAGTAAGGACTGAAGCATAGAAGGCATTGAGTACCTAGCTGGCTGTCACTGTATGCTGTGTGTCCCATTCAGCAGGCCCTTGCTGCCCCTAGTCTTCCTTAAGTTGCTGATATGCCTGTAGAAGCCTTTCTTATTGCCCCTCATGTCCCTCACAGGATTCAGCTTCAGATGGGCTTTGGCATACCCAACCCCATCACCGCACACTCAGACAGTGTCTCTGTATTCCTCTTGGGTCACCTGTCCCTGCTGCCATCTCTTGTTATGTTTCCATTTGACAGCTGAATTTTCCTCTGTGCAGCTGTCCTGCTACCTTTGATTGACTTTCTGCTCATTGGGATGGACAATTCTTGAGTTTGGAGGAGGTGGTCCTTGGGAAAAAAAAAAAAAAAAGAATCAAACAGCTGTCCTGAACCCCTCTTTTCTCTTGGACTATACTCCATGTTACTCCTTCAAGCAGGTCTCTGAATGGGCCAAAGTCAGCTTTCCTGGAGTTCAGGATCCTGCTATTTGTCTTGTTCCCTCCTCTATGGATCCTGAACTCCACACCTCATGATTACTGCAGCCAAGGCTGCCCCCAGCTTTCACACCCCTGTACTGGCTCTGTCTGGGATAGAGTTAATTTTATCTGTAGCAGCCCATGTGGTGCGGTGTTTTGGATTTATGACCAAAGTGATGCTGATAACACACCTGTATTTTTGCTGTTGCTGAACAGTGCTAACACAGCATCCAGGCCTTCTCTGTTTCCTATTCTGCTCCCTACAGTGAGTGGTTTGGAGGTGGACAAGAGGCTGGGACAGCTGACCCCCACTGACTAAAGGGATATTCCGTATCATATGACATTGTCCTCAGCAATAAAATTGGGGAGGAGTTTTCCTGGGGTTGCTGTTGCTCGGGGACTGTCTGGGCATTGGTTGGCTGGTGGTAAGTGATTGCTTTTGCTTTTTTTTTTTTTGTTTTTTTTTGGATTTTTCCCCCTCTTTTTCCACTCCTTATTAAGCTGTCGCTATCTCAACCTGCAAGTTTTCTGACTTTTGCCCTTCTAATTCTCTTCCTCATCCCTCTGTGGGGGGAGTGAGTGAATGGCTGTGTGGGGCTGAGCTGCCTGTGGGGGTTAAATCACAACACCCCTGACAGTTTTTCTTTCTAAGTATGAAGTCCAGCAGAGCATCTCTGCTTGTTGGCTGCTTGATCACTGGTATCAGAAAGTCATCATTAATGCACTCCTTAAACATCCTCAATTCCTTGTGCTCTGCTGTGTTGTCCCTCCACCAGATACTAGGGTGATCAAAGTCAGCTTGAGGACCAGGGCCTGTGCATGTGAGGCATCTTCAGTTGTCTGAAGAAGGCCAGAGAAATCCAGTACTTCCACCCATCAAGTGGTTGGTAGCAGGCACTCATTACAACATTACTGATTTTGATCTGCTCAGCTATTCTGACCCGTAAATTGTCAGCTGACTCATCTCCAGGCAGAGGTCCATGTATCCCTGCAGCGTTCTCACATCAAGGGCAACTCCACTTCCTCCCCACCATGCTGTATATCCACCCACTGCAACAGCTGAGTTGTGTGAGCTATCCCACCATGTTTCCATGGTCCCGATGAGATTGTAGCCCTGCAACTGTGTGCAGACCTCTAAGTATTAATGTCAGCTCTGGATGCTGTGAGTGTTAGTGTACAGGCCGTTTAGAGAAGTGCTCAGTCATGCTGGCTTCTTCTTGATATCACGACTGACACTATAAAGGCCTATCACAACACAAAATGAACAAGTTACTGAAACTCTGAGGACACATCTTTCAGTGTGTTTCCGCTTTAATGGAGGAGAGAATAAAGGAAGCAGTGGAGGATAATGAATGCTGGTTGCTGCTTTCTGCTCCCAAGATCCACTACGCCTGTACTCCTTGTTCCTAGTAATGGAAAGCTGCTTGCTCCCCAGGGAGTCAGAAATGATCAGTGCAGTACTGAGAAATGTGGTAAAGGTTGAGAGAGGAAAATGTTCTTTGACTTCTGGGGAGGAAGAGAGAAAAGAAAAGAGAAAAAATGTGAGGGATAGGCTGTTTGGAGGAAATGTGATACTCAAAGAACAAATGATTGGAAGCAGGTAAAGACTAGCAGATTTGAAAAGAAAGGTGAATGTCCTTCAGGGTTAGGAGGAGATCAAAATAAACAGAAATAACAGTACAACTGGGAAACGTTAATAATATGTAATCCCACCAGTGACATGAAAAGAAAGAATGGTCAGAAGAAACCACTACTTTTAAAAAGTATCTGTGCTTCATAGATCATGTAAAAATAAAATACTCTGTTCTTAGTAATACTTGACTTTACTTTTTGTCCTGAGATGTATGTCGATTGATGTGACCTGAAATGGAACTAGAGTCATTGTGCTTTCAAGGGCTACTTCCCTATACTTTGCTTCAATGCCTTTTTTTCCTGCATCCCTTGGGTGTGATAATGGCAGTCGGTGAATCATAACAACAGTGCAGAGCTTAATTAATGTTTGCAAAACACTTAGATCCTCAGATGAAGTGTGCTGTGTGCATCCGGTGCAACACATTATTGCCAATAAGCACAGGCTATTTTAATTCCAGCAACAACTCATCCTTGGTTCTTTTCCTGTCACAAAAAACAACCACATGAGGATGGCCGTGATGGGTCATGCCAAGGTCCAGCTATCTCACTATCTAGTCTCCAGGCATACTAGGTGTTTAAGGAAGATAACAGCAAAACAGACATGCTTTATCTGGCAAATCTTCCTGGCTTCAAGCAACAAATATTTTAAAAACGTTGTGATCCAGAACCTGCCTCTGAAAGGAATTCTTGTGCATCCCTTTTCAACCAGCCCTTCTTGAGCTAGGGGATTAATCTTGCATACCCTCCATAGGGTGTTCTCCTCTGTCTGAGACAGAGAACCTAGAGGAAGAAAATAATGTTTTTAGTCTGTTTAGCTGGAAGTAAATATCCACCTACCACAATGACAAATGTTTCAGTCAATAGAGGAAATACTATCTGCTATTTGGTACTTTGACATAACTGCTCATGGAAGAGCTCAGCACACATCCTTTCAGCCCTTGGAATAGGATGATTTATTGGTTAAAATTTATCTGAATCCTTAAAACCCCAGATTCACATCCAAGGTGACATCAGGTCTTCACCCTTGTAAGCTGGAAAACTGGAGTTAGATGCATTAATTCATATTAATAAGATGCTAAAATCCTAGCTTTTATATAAATTAAAGATCATCAACTCTGTAAGGAATTGCTTTGCCTTGCTGTTACCTGAGTTTTCCCCTCCCAGCTAACGGACACTGTTTTACATATCAGCTGGCAGCAGTTTTTGGCCTCAGAAATAGAAATATTTGGAAATGTGGGAGATAAATATAGATATAGAAATGAATTGGAAACATTTTTCTCTGTTAAATTGGGTTATGATTTCCTGATTTGCATGAATAGACCAGTTCCTGATTTAAAACCTTGTTAAGGGAACTCTATCCCATTTATATGGGGAAATGGATAACTACTTTGTGAAGTTTTGAAGATGTGTGTAATGAAAGGGCCAATAAAAATGTAAATGATCTCAACTGTATTTATCATATATTTCACCTAGTTCTCTGGCAATACTGCTGATTGTGATAGCAAGCAGCCTACTAAATATTTTGTAGCACGATTTAAAAAAACCCGATTAAACCCATAATATTTTGCATTTAATTATCTGACATGGAAGGTATCTCTTCCATTTCAAATTAGTCAAGCAGACAGTGCATGTTAATGGAATCTTTTTATCTTGTTCCTGGATTTTACTCTAGGTGGCAGAATTGTTCTATCTATGGCTCATGAAGAACAGATTAAGAAACAAAAAATGGTTAATGATGTATACCTCCACAGTGTGAGTAATTCCTGTTTCCTAAATCAGCTGCCTTGTTTTTCCAATAGTGTCAAATTTATCAGTAAGCAGGTAGAATTCATAAGCTTTTTTTTTTTCCCCCTCTTAAAAAAGCCACTGCCTTTCTTCATGAAAACTGCCTGACTTAATTAGAAGCTGCAGACTATTTTGTAAAGTATAATTGCTATGAAATGGTGATACTTGGAGCAACTTTTTGGGAACGTGTATGAACTTCCACATACGTATAGTTTCCTAGGAGTGGTTGAGGTTGGGGGAAGATTTAATCTTTCCACCAGTGTTATGTAAAATTCTTTGCGTATGTAGGAATTAAATGTTAATACAAACTGCATGTTAAATGGGGAGCTCTGGGGCACTTTAGACATATTTGTGAGGAAAGTGGTCTTTTAGGCTAAAATATGTATGTGTATGCTGAGCAAGTGTGGGTTCTCTCTATCAGGTGCATTGTAAAAGCCTAGGAGGATTGTGCTGATCTGGTGGTTAGATGGTTATCTAGATTAACACCTGTCAAAAGCTCCTCCCTAGATCCTCTAATTCAAATAATTTTGCTTTGGAACATTGGGTAACAAAAAAATTATATCCAATGTACTAAATTTTAAGCACGATCTCTTGTGTTCTGGCAGGGTTTCTGAACTTTAGATTACAGAGGAAAAAAAAACCCAACACAAACCACAATTAAAGCTTTCAGGAGGAGGGAGAATTAAATTAGATGGTTTAAGACATCAGACATTTGAAGTCTAGAAACTCTTTCTGGACCTGTGGAGAGGAGTAGAGAATTCCAAGGATATAATTTTTTTTCTCTTTCTTCAGTTTTAATGATGCCAGTTCTTCTGTGTAGTATGTGTTTTTATTGCTCATGTTGTTACGCTCCCTGACCATCCTTGGCCAGTATGTTATTGCTATTCCTAAATGAAAACTATTTAGGAAAAATCCTCTCACTGTGCTTACCATTTGTTATAAATTTTGTAGCAGGGTTGCTGTTGTGGAAGTTTTAAGCACTATTGCATAGTGCTACTCCAGAGACTGATATTGCCCTTCTTTGTAAGGTGGGGAGAGTTTGCTGGGCACCTAACTGACTGTTGGAACACTAGGGAAAGAAACAATAAGCTTTTTTTCAAAATTATGCTACATTTGACCAATAACTGTCCACATTATTAGTTGTTTAGAAAGAGAGTGAAGCAGATATAATATCGGTTTGCAAACATCTTCTCAAATTTTGAAAAAGTGTAATTTCTTTTATTCCTCCTTCTCACAGAAAGTAGAATTGTTGACTAAATGTTTGCCTTTGGTTTGTGATCTATGTAGACTTTTTTCCGTTAAGATTGGCTTATTGCAGTATTTTGAGTTGAAAGCACCCTTTACTCACACTGGGTATAACTTTCCCCTCTGAAAGATTCTTTGAAATAAAGTGGAGTCACTTTGTAAGTGCAGGGGGTATAAATTCTCTGCACAAGTATGAATATGGTCCTTGCCTGAGCACACGAGAAGGAAGAATAGAAGGTGGAAGACTCCCATGGCAATTTATCCGTGGATACTTTTGAAGTGCATTTTTACTTGATTTCACTTAACTTCAATCATAAGATTATTTCTGTAAGATTATCTGGTCAAGGACCTTGTCAAATGTGATAAAAAGGAGAAGGGGGAAGCAAGAACTAAAATACAGAGACACAGACCTGACAGACAAACATAATGGGACAGAGACAAGAAACAAACAAAAATTGATGGGCTATTAGGAAACTGCAGGCAAACTGGGGCTTTGCAACTGATGAGTTTGCAAACCTGAGGGTCCGGGATGTTGCAGGAGGCTGGTGGTACTGCACAAACTGATGGGGGAATATGCAGGGGAAGGGGACTGATAGGAACAAAGTGGGAATAGACAAAGGGATACGAAAGGGGTCAGTCACTTGTACAACAGAGCTGGTGAGCATGCTTGTCTGACTGAGCCCTGCGCCTGATCACCACAGTCTGTTGGATCTTCTGATTAAATCCTTTCTTAACGATCTCTGTGTAACCTGACTGTGTGAGTGCTGCAAGGACAAGATGCCAGCTGCCGGGGTGCTGGTGTGAATGGATTTGAGGCAGCTGGAGTCAGACCTGGGTGTGGGCACATCTGGCCTGTGCTGTCAGCTGCTGGTGCCAGTGGGGGTCTGGGCCCCAGCCATGGGAGCGGGAGCGGTGTGAGTGAGGGGGAGAGGGGCTCCACCAGCCGCTGGAGCAGGACTGTGGGTCACAGCCTGCGTGCCTGGTGCTGGCTGCTGTGGGGAGAGGGTATCTCCCCCAGGTCAAGTGTGTGTACATTCACTAGCAAACCTCAAGCAGGACCAGCTGGTGAGTAGACTTGTGGAGTGGGTAAGAGGGCTGGGCTCTGGGCAGGGGTGTTGGAGGGACAGAGGGGCTGTGTCAGTAATGCCTCTACCCGCCGAAGAGAAGGAGGGCACTTGGCTGTCTGGGCTTGTGTTTTATGCGACACCTTTACGTAGGTGCTGTTGAAGGCAGCGTGTTGTCTGTGTGACCAGCCACATCAGTGTCCACTATGGCTTGTGTCTGTGCGTGTCTCTGGGACACGTGTGCAGCCTCTGTTGAGTGTTCAAAGGGAATGGCAGCTGCGGGCTGGGCAGAGACGACCGGAGGTGGGCAGAAGCTGCTGGGGAAGGCTGCTGCTCCCAACCGCCCTTAACAATGGCCTATTGTTCTAGAAAAAAAAAAATGTTGGGAAAACCATCCTGCTGAGGGTTTTTTAACTGTGAAAAGCAAAAGAAAGTTTGAATATCTACAATTTTTAATGTAAAAGTTTCAGGAAAATAGGAATATTTGAATTTATTAAACAACTTCCAGTTAGCTTGGCTTAAAGACTCTTAAATATTTTTAAACAAGAATGGAAGAATGCTTTCCCTGTTTCTGAACTTCAGCTTTATTTATGTAAAAATTCTCAAAGCCTACAAGTTTAGCATTTCTACAGACTATAAAAGCAGCTTGTTATTGACTGAAACTGGCATGAATTTGTATTCTACCACTTCTAACAAAAAATAAATCAACCCGATTACTGAATAACATTGAAGACTGCCTTCAGTTGCTCAATTTGTAGGAAATCTGTTGTATTTATTTTACAAAACTGTAACTGGTGTTATATATTTGTGGGAATATTTTGACTCTCAAGAGATTTTGTCACTCTGCATGCTAACTTGTGCTACCGCAACGTAACCATTTATCATTGAGGAGTCTTGAAGGTCTGCAGCATTAATGCTGCTAGGCACTGGTTGATATGACAAGACTGATGTTTCTATAGATTACTTATACCCTGTTGTCAATGGGAAAGGTCATACAAAACTGAATTCTGCTTAATGTAATCATATTTCTTAATTTGTAGTTTCTTAATTTTAAACCAAATACTTTTTCCTTGCTATAGGACAATTGAACTAAGCCTCTTTAGCTCATAACTGCAATTCTTGTGCTGTTCTGTTTTGGGAGAATAGGTTTATATTATCACTTCTCTATAAAACTATTCAGAGGTCACCTTTGGCGGCATCATTTTTCTTCTAGCTTGCTCCAGTCACCATGAGGAGATTCTGTTCCCTGAAGTGGGAAGCTCTATGCTAATATTGTTTAATGTATTTTCCACAAGGGTTTGCTATCAAGTAACATAAAGTGATGTTCAGGAGGTGAGGGTTGCTACCTTTGTAGCTGCTCTCTGTACTAGAAGAATGTCATACTTTTACATCTTTTTAATGTTAATGAAGCTGCCTTACAAAAGGTTTTTGACTTTGTGTTTATAAAGCTGTCTTAAAAAAGGTTGACTTTGCATTTTATCCCAGAGAAAGCATAAGCAAAACCTTTACACCCACCACTTTACCAAGTATTGTGCACAATTTTATTTATATGAGCTGCAAACAGTATCGCTATCTATTCCACCCTTATTAACATGGCATTAAGAAAATTGTCTTTGCTTCTCTCTGAGATTTCAATTTGTGTGTTTTGACCTTCCTCTGTATCAATGTTCCCCTCGTTTTTCTTTAGCAATATCGTTTCAGTGTTTTACTGCTTAAACACAGTGATTGAAATGATTTGCCTTGCTTCATGAAACCAATGTGATGTGCTTGCGTTTGCCTGCCTTGGTGAGCCACCTTGCTGCTGCAGAGCCCGTCAGGGGAAAGCCTGGCAAGGGCTGTTTCCAGAAGTTAAAGCTGGCTGCCCAGTGGGGCTGCTGTAGTTTCACTGAGAAAACCTGGAGACAACTTACTTAGTAAGAAGTATTTGTTCAAATATTTTGCCTTTTCATCAAAAGAGAGAAGTTAGTTTTCAAAGGTTTTTTATTCTCAGTTTGAGGCTTTTCTCCACGGCAAACATTTTAACAGAAGCACAGGCCATTTTAGGGGATGGTTGTAACATTGTATGTTGTAAGACCTGCAGAGGAATGAGGGGTGAAAGTCTGTGAGTGCACAAGAATACTTTAGGACATGCAATATAAGTATTTGTAGGTCTGATGATTTTAGCCCTACAAAGAACCTTTGAATGAAGTTCTATTACTAGTTGACAGGCAGAAAAAATAATTTAAAATTGAGTAGTTCTCAAAATATCTGAGGAATGATATATAGTCTATGCTGCTCCTTAAATTCAGTTATTAAAAGGGAATATCACAATACAATTAATGCTGATGATAAGTAAATGGTGATGATGAAGTAAATGCAGAACAGCTATGCATTAATGGGCGTCATTCAGCATAAAGAGAAATATTTTGGAATTAAAAGATGTTTCAGTGGAATTTGATGCATGCTGGAATAGTGCCTAGTTATTAATTGTAATATTTCATCATTGTTGGATTACCTAAAATGTGTCCCTAGGTAGAGCTACCATATAGATTTGCCCTTAAAATGTGCTGTTTATGGGACACTATCTCTCCTTATATTTTGAAGGAGGAGAGGGTCTGGTCTTCCTCCTGCAGTCACTGGCAATCTGACAAGTCTTTCTCTTCATTTAAGGCACTCCTGAGAATCAAACAGTTGTTCTGTTGGAGTTGCCTGTCCTTCTCCCATAAACTTAGTTGATGCCTAGGCCCTAAATGTCTGATTTGCTTGTGTATTTTTGGCCTGAAGTGTTTTTCTCTGTCTGGGAGAAAAGAGAGCAGGTGGCTGTGTCTCTGGTTGCATTTTAAGGGACAGTTTTGCTTTAAAGGGAAGTGAGAATAGCATTTGTTTCATGTTACGGGGGTAGTTTATCAATTTACAACTCTTTTAAGGAAGGTAAAGCCAAGAAAACCATCTTCCAGGGGTAAATAATGAAGAGTCTTCAGATATGGCTGTTACATTCTTATCCTCATAAGGAAGAGGGAAGGGATTTGTTCTAAAAGTGCTAATTGTGATCCCTTGACTGATGTAAGAGATCATTTAACTTCCACTTAGACTCAGTAAGGTACCAGGTTTTTCAGAGAGGAGCATCACCTCACAGCTAATAAAGATTCAACCTTCTACTTCAAAATCCATATAGATGCATTTGTACTTGCGGTCTTATTTAACAGCATTATAATGATGAGTGTTTAAATCCAATTCAATGGAAAACTACTTCTCTTGATTCACTTAAAAGTGAACTTCCGGGGTGGAGGGAGAATGGGGAGCAACAGCAGATTTTATGGAAAAAGAGATTATTCCATCTTAAATCATGTTTAGCCACATCAGAGCAGACTCACTGGCTGCAGGGAGTAATTTGTGCTATTTGCAGAAAAAAACCTACAAGAATGTGATTTTTAAAGTTTGTTCAATATGCTAAAACTATCTCCGTTACATGTTGAAATAGGTTTTTAAGCTTCTCTTGCTATAGCTCAATACCAGTTTGCCTGTATTTCAGTAGGTTTTTAGCATTTCTAATGTCTGCTGAGTAATGCATGTGAATACGTGATGTTTTACATGATGTGACATATGTTAGTTCTTGTATCAACATGGAATAAACCCCCAAACATTTCAAGATCTGATTGCAAAAATAATTTCCGTGCCCTTTGTCTGAACAGATTCTTAAGATACGATATTTGTTCCTACTAATTGGAGTGGAAGGTTTTTAGACAGCAAAGCAGCCTGTCTTTCCTAATATTTAGGATGGCTGAACTTGTCTCAGGCTCCTCCGTTTCTGGCAATGAGGCTCTGCCTGTTGTTCTGCAGTCCTTGATTTGCTATTTTGTTAATTTTTCTTTTGTAGGCTTCAGAGTTTTTCTTCTTTTTGCTGGAATGAGTAAGGTAAAAGCAGGGCAGATTGAAAGCAGCCTGGTATAAGCTCCCAAAGCAGCCTATCTGGCATGGTTAACTTGGTTTCTATGGGTCTGCCTGTCTCAGATTAAATTCCTGAAGCCTCACACATGGTTTGTTGCACAGCACAGCAGTGTGTATACAGTGTGGAGGATGACTTATACCCACAGGGAAGTGAGTATCTTTGGAGAGACTGTACAGGTCATATGCACAGAAAAGAGAATATACCTACTACAGCTTCCATGTTTGTAGCTTGGTAGTGTATTTTCAATGTCACACATACTTTTTCAGAATTTTTTCTTTCTTTTTAAGGGTCAGATTCTATTACTTCTGAAAGGCAAGTGGTGTTTCGGGCGTCACCTTCACTCTTGTGTGTGCATATGTCTGTATATGAGAACATACTTGCATACGTTTACATGATTTCTAGGCACTGTCTTTGAAATTTTTGGCACTAAAGATTGCCTTAATCCCCATATTTGCAATGTAACTTCTATAACTGGGAAAGCTGTTTAACATGCAGTTCTTTGCTTTTATCAGTGACGATAACCAGAAAACCAACGTTAGAGAGAACAGAATATGTGGGTGGAAAAAGGGTCTAACATGTTCTTTAATCTCCTACAAAGGTCAAGCATCTGTAAAGACTCCCTTCTCTTGCAGACCAGTAATTTGCACACCAACGCTTGTGGTGAGGTTGTACCGTAGTCATACCTAGTCAGTACTGAAATATATTTTACAGCAGTTATATCCTGCTTACTGTTTTAAGGTACTGCTCTGTCTCACTGTACCAAGAGTATTAATACTCTGGTGGGGAGAGGGAGGGAACAAAGAAACCTATTTCCTGCTTCATACCCTGAAACCTTCCTAAAATTTGTTCTTGTGGTGCGTTTTTTGTTTCTTAGTATTGGACATGTGATTTTCATGCAATTAAACCTTATTGTCCAAATTAGAAATCCTTTTTTTTTTTTTAATTATTTGTGAGAAGGAAGAGAATCTGTCTTGTCTACAAAGAGAACTCCAACGCTGTACTCAGACAGGTTTTCATGTACTCTGTTAATCCATGTGACGTCTCAAAATTAGTTTGTTTAAAGCAGAGAGAATCAATAGCTTTTCATTTTGACTTAGCCTAAGTGGTATTTAGTCATGTGATTCTGAATGGGGAACAAGTTTGCCTGAAGATCTTCAACAGCTGCCTTCCAAGGAATACATCAGCCTGTGGACAAAGCAGAATCCTGCAGTCAATGTCATTTTCCGATGACACCCAAGTTACCTTATTTCCCCATGTTGGAAAAGCTCAGAGGCTGTCATTGCAACTACTCCTCGTTATTTGGAAAGAGTCTTTCGGGGTCTGGAGACTGTGCTCCATTATTTTTAATTAAAAAAAAAATCCTCACTCAGTACAGTCTATTAAAAAAAAAACAAAACAAAAAGAGCTTATGCTAAGCATATGAAGGAAGGCATTAAACATTGCCTGTGGCAATGTTCCCCAACACTGCTGGCCTGGGGGTAGTGATCTTGAGTGAGTGTTGCACTGCAGGCCTATTGTACTTTGTTTTTCCCTTCAGCTTGAATTCAGCTTTTTAATTTCCTCTGCCAGTGAGCAGTGTTGGAGGGTATGATGGCCAAACAGCACTCATGAGCAGTAGGGATGGAGGGCTGGCCTATGGTACATCTCCCTTTGCTGCCTCTTATCTGTCACATTTGTGCTACTCATTATGGAATTATCCCCAAAGTTAACTAAATCCCATGAAAACTTTAATAAAATGAAAACTAAGCTCGCAGAAAAATACATAGTGGGTTCAAGACCTGTCGTATGATGACATTACCAATGCACACAAGGGAACACAGTTACGCTTTCCCATGCAATTTTAATATCTTAATCTATAACATCTCAGGAAATTAGTGAACATTCTCTTGTTCTCTGAAAATGCTGGGGTATTTAGTACAATAATATATTAAGCTGTTCAAATTCTAAGTTGGTGTTTCTAAGATGCTAAACTATAGTTTAAACTCCATCTCTCTAAACAGTTGCTACAAAAAATATTTTTGGATCTTCAAAATATATCAATAGAGTCTGCCTCATGTAGGTATTGTACATTAATACTCACTGTGAGTTATGTGACCAGTTCTGAATTGTTGGTTTTCATCCATTGTTAAAGAGTCACAGCTGATTTTGAGAGCCCAGATTTCCTTCCTCATGTGCATTTGAGGCAGGTTAATATAATAATCTGTATTGCTCTGTCACATCATAATTTTGTATATTTACATAGATCAAAATACATATTTTTTTCTCAAGTTCTTTGCTTTAGAAGAACTCAAAACTAGGTCAGCACAACTCTTCACAGTCTGATGGAGATCACAATAAACAATTAGTTGTGATGTTACTAGAAATAAATTTGAAACACTGATGCATGAATGCTGAAATGTTTCTATTGCGAACTCTTTGGAAAGCTTGTGTTCCAATAATGTATGCCATCATTTACATGAAGTACTGGGTGAAACTGGAGCTACTAACATTTTAACCTATTTTCCATGCAAAAATCTCCTCCCCTAGGAAAACATTAGGAATATTTGTTATACTTGTGGACAGATCAGATATGGTTTCTAGTATAGACCAAATTATACCTACATCTTGCAAATGTTAAGCTAATTCCACCCCAAATAGTGGAAAACAAGTAATAAAAATTGCATGGAATTTCATCTTCAACCAAAAATTCAAGAATAGCTACTCCATGATCTTCATTTAATTGTTTTCTGCCTTCACTAGGGAGTTGGTTCAGATGGGAACAGACTTAGGCACAAAAATTTGATCCTAGGTCCTGAAGTTTTTAGACAGGGACTTCAATATATATATATGTATTTCCTAATTCCTGTTTTCCTCAATGCTATATTTTGTTTTCCAAATAACAGCAAATTGAGATTTTTACATGTACTGAAGAAAAGTAGTTATACCTGATTTGTTTCTCTGGAAATTTATACAAGTATGCAATTATTATCTTAAATGCTCGTAAGTAGGGCTCAGTCATGTTGCAGTGCAAACATAAAGCAATAGTTAGTCCTCATCTCAGAGATACTCGTGGACCTGATGGGGATACAAGAGTAAGCAACATAGTGGTGGCAGGTGTTGATGTTAATGTCATGATTATTTTAATGGTAGGATTTAGTTAAAGTTTTGCTGAACTGGAAGTCAAGAGAAAGCAGCAGATGTGTGTGGAGTCGTGTTCTGCAGTCATCAAGGAGAATTCTAAATAAGTTATGATCTTACTGAAGGCAGTAGGAACCATTTTCCCTACCCTTGACATTTCTCTGCCTTGCTTGGGAAAATAGGTTTGTATTTCACTTGAAAATGAACTGGAGTACTTTTCTGTAAACCTGCTACAAGAAGGACCACATGGCAACATACAGTAGAAAGTTTTTGCCCTAGAAAGGTCAAGATTTTGGTTGAACAGCAAGACACTTTTTCCAATATAGCTGTTGCAAAACAAGCTTGTATTCAAATATGTTTGAGAACCTAGGGCCTGCTGGCTCCCAAATGTTTTGCTGATACATTGTTGTAGTGTTGACTTAGCATAAAAGTGCTTATACATGCTTTGGCACAGGCATANGATCGCACAGGAACGCATCCAGGCGGGTTTTGAATGTCTCCAGAGAAGGAGACTCCACAACCTCTCTGGGCAGCCTGTTCCAGTGCTCTGTCACCCTCACTGTAAAGAAGTTAAGCATAAGCTTTTATTGTATGTGACGTCTAACTGGAAACCATTATCATTGCAGGAGAGAATTATTTATATTACATATTACTTTACATGTAAATTAATATTATGCAAGATATAAACATTTTATGCATATAACTAATTTTCCATACGTACACACATGCATATGCTTGTCAGTGCAATTATAGTAATTATAGGCCAGCTGTGCCTGTATGATCTTACAACCTTACAGTATTCTCAGGTGCAACACTTCTTGTATTCTGATGATGTGAATTTCAGCAATCATGTCTGTATTTCTTTTGAGAATGCCTCTGCAGAACTCTGCAAGAAAGTCTATAGATAGCCTACTGCAAAAGGTCACCATTAATTTTTAGGGAGTAATTGAAATAAGTTTTTAAAAAATCTAGACATATGTATGCTATTATGACTGTACAGCTGAAAAAAAGCCCCATAACAAACAAACAACAAAACAAAACATAAAATTAAGAGATATCATTTTGAACAGTAGATAGACATTTCCCATTCCTTTGAATGCAGTGAGTTTTAAATATACACAGCGGCACAATGGAGTTAGCAGCTTAATTTTCAGGACTGTTGAAGCTAAAGCTTCTTTTCTGTTGTTGAGCAAGTAACTTTTATATCACAAAGATGCTTGCAGTTTCATGGCGAGAATCTTTGTAAGGGGAAAACAGTTAACCGTTTTCCTTCTGTGATCAATAAGAAGCTGACACAAAGTCTTTGCTTTAGCAGTTCCAATGGAGGTGGTGAGATGCTAGATAGTGGGTTTATACTGGTGTTACCTTTGCACCTTCACTTGTGTATGTTATGGTTTGACCCTGGTGTATTATGTGTATGTTATGTAAAAGGGATTTGAATGTTTTCTTTGTTTCTTCCTCTCTGCCTAGAGGATGTTGCAAGCTTAATTTTTGGTTCAAGACAGTGTCAGAGTGCCTCCAGCTCTGAAGACTTTTTATTCACAGAGAATTCAAGCAATGCCTTCCAAAGACTGTGAGTAGGTTGATGTTGTTGCCTGATCAACACCATCTGAAGTTTTTTGTTGTTGTTGTTCATGAAATGAATGCCTATACTTTTTGCCTATACTTTTTGTTGAATCTGAGATTATATCTGAAAAGATCTTTAGGTATCATGATTGAATAACCACATTCACAACTTGGGAAGAGGGCAGAGGCAAATTCTTAGCCGTAAGAAACAGTAGTCAGATAAAGAAAAAAGCCATACCCAGATTTCTGACACTACAGTCAAGCACACAATAAACGTGTGGATAAAAAATAAGTATGGGTTGTGGCTGTTTATGGAAATACATCTAGGAAGAGTGTGTAGGAATCTCTGATTTATGGTTGAGGGGACAAAAATTTATTTGGGACAACAGATATTTCTCACTTCCAAAAAAGGCTTTTCTTCTAGTCATATATTTTATGAGAAAAATACCTCAGTTTGGAACAGTAGTATGCTGTGATATGCCTTAGTGCAAAGAAAATCTAGGAGGGGTTAAGGCAATGTCTCTGGATGGAGTTGAGGGAAACTGTTGTGTCTGATCACAAAATGATCAAAGGGAAATGATTTCTGGAAATGTTAGCTTTCCTTTTCCCTGCTACTAAGACAAAGAATCCCTACATTGTCTGGTTTCTGAGAAATATAAGTCTGGATGTGTTGTTAAAACTAATTTTGCTAGTGTTCACTGATTTTTATTGATCTTCTTGGATAGCTTCATGTGCTGTACAGAGTAATGCTAGAAACAACCTTCAGGAAGAAGTTTTACCTCATGACTCTGCACTTAATGGAAAAACTTTCCTTTTACTAAAGTCCTAACCTGTCTACATGATTGCTGGCTGTATTAACTGAGTATGTTAGTATTAAATCAGCTTTCCTCATAGCATCTGTGAAGTATAGAATGACGTTTTATCCATTCATAGGTTTAAGGAGGGTGCATGGGGGAAACAAGTTGCTTAATATTTTTGAGCATCTCACATGGAAGTCCTTGCTCAGGACAATAGCAATCTGATTCTCTAGCAAGGCAGAGGTCTCCCACGTTTCATCAAATTCTTGACATACATGAATGGATGTGTTGGAATTAATATCTCTTTAGGTCCCAACCAGAACAGCTTTCATAAAACCAGCAGTACTGGAGCGCTTTGTGTAGAAGGCTTTCTGTGAGTGTGAAAATGGTAGTTTTCAGAAGATGTCAAACTGGCTGATATTGGAGAGGGTTTGGCAAAAATTTAGGAAATACTTCTTTTAATGGTAAGACTGCCTGCAGCTATGAGCTAGGACTTGGGAAATTAGCTCCATAGTCTTGTACTTGAATTGCAATTTTATCTTGTTTTCTAATTTACCCTATTTGTTGCTCTATGTTTCTGTCTTTAAAGTGACTTCAGTATCTCTCCTATTGGATGTTCTGAGACTGTATACATGTATACAGCCTTGAGGCTTTCAGGTGAACAGCAAAATGGAAGTGCAAAGGTTTTACTATTTGCTGGCAATCTAGAAAGTGCTTTTGTTCCTAAGGGTTAATACAAAAACAAGTTTAGCTTAGCACAGTTGTCAGACAATTTAAGGTGAAGATTTCAGAGATTTTCAGAGAGATTAGTTCTGACAATCCTGTGGCACACACCATGTATTGAAAACTGAAGATAGTATTCTTTCTGGTCTTTGTTATGAACTTAATGAAGTTAGAGAAATGTCCTCTGTCTTTTACAAGACACAAGGGTAGAAGGCCTCCATTTGAAAAATACTGATCAGCAATGTATCTTTAGTGAGAAAACAAATTGAGTTATGCTGCTGGTTTTGTTCCTATGGTGCCTCTCAGTAAAAGTTTAATCACAAAATGATTTAATTGCAATTGTTTATAAAACCCACAATTTGTTACAAGCCAGAATGGAATCCAGTAGGGATGGCTGTCTGCTCGTTTTGGGTTTGCTTACTGTGTTTTAGGATATCTAAGCCTGATGGGACACACAAAAGTGTAGGAGCTCTTAGCTGTTTCTGGGCAGGGATCACTGGAGAAATGAGCCACAATCTTCCCCTGGCTGAAAGAACTGGTGTGCCCTAATGCCAACATTCCCCAGGCCAATTGCAGTGTGATGATGTTTTCATTGTTTCACTGCTCCAATTATAATGAATGTTGCTGCTATGACAGAGGAATAGTCTTTAATATGAGAAAAGAGACTGGAAAAAAAAATGTCTATCCAGTTGTCTTGCTAGCTGTATCTTTTGCTATCTGAACCTCTTAGATGACAACTTGAAGGCTACCTAATCACTGCGCTATCTGCTCTGATAATTTTGGGTATTTAAATCTCTTTCATCTATCAAATAGTTAGCCAAAATTGCTTCTAAGTAGTTTTCAATACTAGAATATCCTGAAAACTGGATCTTTAGGTTTTGACTGTTGTTCTTATGTAGTTATTCTTCTGTACACCAGATTCGAGTCAAACGTTTGTATTTTATGTCCATCTATCCTTAGGAAGTTACAGTTGGGAAATGTAGAGATTTTCCTTTCATTTTTAATAAAATTTGCCTCATGTTAAACGAAAAACTTCCATGCTTTTTGCTGTCCACTTGATCTCTCCTTTTTAAATCAAACCTATATTTTGAAATGTAGGATTTAGGGATCATGCTAGGTTCTTTTTAATTTAGAACTAAACCTGGAAAATAAAGGAGAACTCATCATGTATTTTTTTCTTTCACAGTTGAAAGTATTTCAAGCAACTGAAATGAGAAGTATGTCATGAATGAAACCAAGGTGATATTAGAAATAAAGTACTTTTTTTGAGACTGTCTAGGACTCAGATCAAGAGATTGGAAGTTTTTCTGACTTTGCTATTGATTTGCTAGGTGATGGTGTTTAACTTCTCTGTATGTTTCTGCAGTCGCTCTTATCTTGTAAGATTTTCTTACACTTGGCTTCCATATTTTTTCTTAACTGATGTGTGGAGGGAAAAGTAAATAAGGTGCAAAGGGAGATGCTAGCTCCTTACTTATCCAAATACTATCAAACTATAAGAAATCTTACTTTCTGGAAAGAGTAATAACATGCAGAATACAACACTGATAAATCTAAATGGAGTGAAGTCTGCATATATTTAAGATGAATGATCAAAAGAGCCAAGTGGCACAAAGCACAAGTGAGATATGAGAAACAACAGTAATAATGAAGGCAATTAGTTTACTTTCTCTAAGAGAATAAGGTGCTTGCTGTCAACAGAATATCAAATTGTCTGGCAGCTGGGGACGGAGCACAAGGGGACAGGAGCGGAGTGGTGAATTGGCAGTGGTTATCCTTTTCTCCATTTCTCAGAGAGGTTCTGGGGCTGGAGCAGATGGGAGAAGGACATCCCTTCCTGGACAAGCAGGGCTGACCTTCCTTCCAGAACAGAGAGGACCTGCACTGGGGAGCTGAAAATGTTGTCCATAGCTCTTTTCAGAAGGTAGCCCTGAAAGTGCCTCCAGCCCAGCCCTCAGGGATGAATTAGTACTTTCCTAAAAGCCAGAATATCAAGATGCCTTTAAGTCTGATGAGATCAGTTTTTGACAAGATGAATGAGGTGGGGAGGGTTTGGTGAGTGGAGATGGACGTCTTCCAGAATGTGAGATCTGGAGGTCTGATTTCTACATTGAAAATGAAGCTCACGGTGATGGCTAAGTCTGCCGTGATGTGAAACAAAAAGTAAGAAACTGAGGAAAGATAGAAGGCTAGAAATGGTGCCCTCTGGCAGTTGGCCCATAGGAGTGGATTACTAATAGTTGAATATCAATGGATTTTTTTTTTTTTGATGAAACTCTTCTTGGACAGCTTTGTAGGAAATACATGGATATTAAAAGGCACTAAACTAAGAATAAGTCATCTTCTCATACTCCAGAAGCTAGCCTGTGACTGAAACTCTCCTTATTGAGGAAAGCTACTATGAATAGCTTTGTTTTTTGCTAGTAATGCTTCTGATAGTAAAGTATGAGTGTGAGGTACATATTAAAAAAAATATATATTTACCCTATCTTTATGGTGCAATCACTCATAAATGACAAAATTCAGAGCTTCCTAGCCTGTTTTCAGGATTTTCAGATAAATGAGGTACATATGACCTACGCCTGCTTAACAGAGACCTTTTCTAATATGAAATTATTATCCAAATCAAAAGTACTTTTTTTTCTATTTTGTACAGAAAAAGTAGGAACAGAGGGATGAGCCTTTCCTTTCACAGCATGCATATGATTTAACAGGCATTGCTTTCTTTCCCTGGGGGAAGGTAGGTCAGCTGAAGCATGCAGTGGGGGATGCAAGATTTCTTTTTTTGTCTTTTTTTTTTATTGCCTCCTTTCTGTTACCTGCAAGAGATGCTTGGTACACACAGGTCAAGATAGCTTCGTTAAGACTGCTTTAGAATTAGGGCTATTAAAAGTAAATTATGGGATTTAAAATTTGTATGTTGTTAGGATGAGTTCTCTGTTGTGGTAAAGAATTATAAATTATTTTCACACAAAAGACAAATGCATGAAAATACTTGTTACTGTGAGAGACGACAGTTCTATGGTATTTTATTTTGAAGAGCTGCCAAAAAAATGCTGTATGAATAACTAGCAGTGCTCTGAAATGTCTAGTGCTGTGCCTGCAAATTGCTCCTTGGCATGAAATGTATTTTGCAGCTATTATAAAGGTACATCAGAGCCTGGGCTGGGGGAAAATTCAAACTGGTGGGCAAAGAAAAAAGTCCTGGGTGCAAATAGTTGATCTGCCCAGAATGAGACAAAGCCAGATATTGTTTGTTCTACATTGTTTGACAGAAGCACTGAGCAAAAAAAGTATATGCAGGCCAAATTCGCTGCTTGCATAAACAAGCTGAATGTCACTGAAGTCAGCTGTGTGCACCAACAGTGAATCTGCCTTCCAGGTTTTAAATGATTCTTACATCCTTTAGTGCCAGAACACAGAACAGCATTCATTAAAGGATCTGAATTAACTAATTATCCAAGTTTCCTGTTTCTCACTGTAGATGTGGGGGAAAAGTTCCTTGTTCTACTGAGGAGTCTCCTGCCCTGGTTTCCATCACTTGGGTCTGGCACAGGTAAGTCAGTTCCCTGTGGAGCTGACCAGGAGGAGATGGATGTAAAGTGTAGGGGTTCTTGCCCAAATGCAAGGAGATACCATTGTCTGGGCCCACAGGGTGTCAAACTGGAGAACATGAATGAGCTGTGAGGCTGCCGCAGGTGAGGTGAAGAAGCATTTTGGTTCCCTCTCTCTTGACTGGGTCAGATTTGAGGCCTTTGAGTGCTGCTTCTCAGCACTTGTCTACGTGATATAGCCCTTAGCTCTGCCCTGTCTATGCAGATCAGTCCTGGAGATATTTTGAATTGACTGCTCTAAGGACTGCTCTCATTTTTATTGTCTTTCAGCTCTGTCATGTGGGTGTGTGGTGTTGGGAGCCTACATGGGGGCTCAGTTAGGGGCCCTTTAGGAGCAGCATTGCTGCCACCCATGCCACTTTCCCCTCCCTCCCCTGCTCCGGTCCTGCTCTCCTGTGAGAAGTGTAAGTGGTCAAACAGGAACATCACTTCTAAGAAGCTAATACTGTGCAGGATGCATCCTGATACAATGGACTGGATCTGCACCAGATATAGAAGTGTGCTGGTAATTGAAATCTGTTTTATTATTCAAATCCCTAAGTATTGATACTGACACATTAACTTAATTTACAAGCAAAGAGAATAGTTTTGCCTGGTAACAATGGCTTAATATACCATCCACATCTGTTAGTAAGGTCCTCCGGGAGCTTCTCTCCGTTTAACTCTGTCTGAAATCATCTTGCTTTCACTATTGTTGTCTTTTATTTGATTACCCATCTTCCAACAATGGCAGAAATTAGTTTTATTTTGTATATAAATGTAGATAAAAGTAATTCCATATCTCTCACACAGGTACTGTGAGGAAAACTACTGGAAAGGCTGACGTGGTTAATTTAATGGTCAGTCTCATATATTAGAAATGGTGAACACAGCCATTAGAAAAAAACTCTAAACAATCCCTCTCATTTACTAGTCTGTTTCTGCATATCTTGTGCTCTTTGCACATAAATCATGTGGGGGCAGGTCTACTGCTGGTTTCTAAATGGCACTTTTTATTCCATGTGTATAGGCTTCCATGTTTAGGTGTCTATCCAAAGCTTACTAATACCAATGGAAAGACCGCTGTTGAGTTTGAAATGGTTCGGATCAGGCCCTTAATGTGATCTACCCTAATGAAAGAAGATATTAAACTAGGTGGAACAACAAGATTTTGAATACCCTGTTGTCTGTCAGTAGGTCACTTCTTGAGCTATGTGTCTTGATTTTCAGACCACTGCAGGCAATGTGTTTATTTTTCTACAGACTACCATTAAACCAGCTGTATTTTCCAACTGTTCTTTTCTACGAAGTGATATAAGAGAGCTTTAAGTTTTCATTATTGGAGGAGGCAGGACTGCAGGGAAGAAGGCAGGGAGGCAATCATCAGAATTTCACATAAAAAATATGAAATTAATTTGAGAAATAACAGAAAACTCCGGGACTTTGATCGATGTATTTTCTGAATAGAACCTCTCTGGAGCATGTTCATTTTACTTGGCTTTATTTTAAAAGTAATACTGTAGATTTTGGGAGAAACTGGTGATATAATTTCCAGATTAATGGCATCTTCCAAGGAAGTTGCATTCTGTTTAATATGTGTAATTGGATTTTTCTAAACCAGTTCAATCCAAATACCTTGTAGATCTAGGTCTTAAAGTTTCATTTCCATCTGCGTTGATTGCTTTAGTAGATCTTTAGATAAATGTCTAAAGAGCTTGGAAGGCAGAATAAATATTTGATCCACTGAAATCTTCAGCTTTCTCTCAGAGAAAGATCAAGTTAAGAGCAAATACTATTTTTACTGCTGCTTTCACGTGTGTGAAAATTGCTGAAAAGACATCTATAATAATGTTCAAGGAGAATGGGTGTTACATCTATTATGCAAGTATTATAATGTTTCTAAACCAGATAAAAATAATATACTCAATAGACATTACAAAATTAACTCCAATATAATTGCTCTCAACACTATATTACATCACTCCCATTTGCACCTTGCTAATGATTCCAAATGTTCAAACAAACCATTTTTAAACTGATCAAAGTCTATTGCAGTTCTTACACTGATTCATTTCACCATCTAATCAGATCTCCGACAAATTCCTAAGTACTCATTTTCTTGGAAGTAATTTGTAAGTGGTGCTTTTCAGGGTATTAGGAATTGGTGCAACATCCAAATGCTTAAGAGCATGAAGCCTGTGTTTAGAACAGCATAAAGGACAAGCTCACTTGATTAATCATGTCTTTCATGTTATGGCAATACAGAAGACTTCACACGTATCCTTGAATGTGGCTTTGCACCTGGTTCTTCATGTCTTTTGTGGATATATAGCTGTTACAGCATCACAGGATGTGAATGCCTTTAGCATACACTAGTTCACCATTCTCCAGCACTGTCCTGTTCATATCTATGATAGATGTATGAAGGCAATATATGAAAGTCTAGCTTTACTGGACAGGAAGCAGTTTCTGTGTCTGCATATTTCCAAACCTTCTAAGACTGTTGCTAAGTAAAATTCTCTTGAGTTTCCACCATTCCTTGTGCCAGAACCTCACAGCTCCCGTTTGTTTTTCTGAATACTGCACTTGCACTAGGTCTTGGATAGTTCCTTCTCACCCTTCCTGCAAGTTGTTCTCAGGCTGTCTCTTACAGAGCAGTGTCTTGGACAACAGCTTTGTTTTTTGCAATATGTTCCTAAAGGAATGTTTGTTTTTTCCCTCATCTAAGTAGACTGCCTAGTGGTTAGTGATTGCCATGGTTCACACACCAGTCTTTTAATAGAAACAAGGCATTAGTTTGTATTCAGTAAAAACCTATTAATTTGACCAGATATGTAACTAGAATTGTAAGATTCTGGTAATTTTCAGTTTGTACTGATGTTATTTCATTACCTTTTTGTCTTTTACTTTGCATTTCCTTCCACAGAAGGCTGTTTAGTTATGCATGTTGATGAATTCCCAATATTCAGATGGACCACGCTGTAGAGATTAATGAATTTCCCAGAGTTTGATATTGCTGTTTGTCTAAGGAAGCTTCAAGTACACTTTTACTTCAGTTTACATTTCTTCACTGTAATACTTAATGTTGGAAATAATTGCTTTTCATATCCATTTTGCAGCTTTTATTTGACAATGCAATCTCCAACATTTTAATACATCCAAAATCAAAATCTGCTCATTGTACTTGCCCATCCTTTGTAAGTTTGCAGTAGGGACTCTATTGATGTCAGAGCTGAGCTAACATCAGCAAAGTAGTGTTTGCTATCCTGCCGCTTCTGCTCAGGAAACACTAATCTATTTGACTAGATCCACTTAGGATGCCGACATGCAAAAATTCTTGCTGCTTTTCATCACTTGTTAATTTAAGAGACAAAATTCTATCCAGAGGTAAGAATAGCGACAGCGTTAGCTAATGACTTGTATGCACTGACTGTAGCACTGCAGAATTTTTCCCTTAGTGATCTTTTTAAAATATGTACGATTGAGAGGAGATTGCTAACTAGATAGTAAATGTCTTTACACATCAAATTAAGTCCAAGTGTGTCGTGCTGTTTGATTTGATTTAGGAATGCTTTACACATCAAACTTCATAAAATAACACACCTCAAATATGAATACCTCAAAGAACTTTGCATATACAAATGATTTATATAGAAACAGCCTTCAGTGGGGAAGGATTTAGATTAGGAAATGCCTGTGAAAAAGAAACAAAGAATTTACAAAAAAAACCTGCAAATGGACTCTAAGTTTGTTGCTTCAATTGAGAAGGTGGTTAAAATGTCTCACAAAAAGTACAGAAAATTGCAAGGAAAACCAGTGGAACTGTGGGGATTTTGCATCTAAGTCAGGACCATTGCCTGTCTTCATCCTGGTTCCCACATGCACACACATGTTGGTGAGCGCTTGAGAGTTTCCTCACATGCAGATATAGGCACCATCCAGGGCAGAGACTTTCACATAGATCTTGTGATATTTATCCTGTAGAATTAGAGAGGGCACCACTCCTCTACTAAGATGCTATCGAGTCTTGGATCTAATGGGCAGATGCATCGGTAAGGGCTTGCTAGCCTTGCTGCACCAAAACCAGACACAGAATTGGAGCATAACCTGCTTCAAGGGGCCGAGCCAGAGGAAGAAAATTTTGTTGGGAATGAGGATAGATCTTGACTATCAGCTATAAAGGCAAAGTTATGAGTTCCTGATGAGGACCTGCTTAAAAGGAGCTTTCAAGACTTTCTGCAGAGCAAAAAATTGGGATGTCTGCATTTAGATTTGTCCTCTGAAGAGAAGGGTTTATTTTCTCCTTCAGGAGAGAAAATGCTGGAGCTTTTAGTTTTATCTTTTCCCCACTAGTAGAAGGTGTCTAGAAGACCTGGGATGTTCGAGAGTTGCATTCGCCCAGCACTGTGCTCCAATGTGCTCTACTGGAAACACCACATAGCAGGCTATGTTGGGTGTACACATTTTCCCTTGCACCAAGGCACTGTGAATAACTATCTTGAAAAGACAGCATAATTTCATTGAAGAATTATTAGAGCTCAAAACATCTAAAAGATATTTTGAAGATCCTCCTTTCAAACCTATTACTTTGACATCAAGCTCCAGCTTAGCTTTTGTACAAACACTTCTTTCCAAAATTAGGCTGAGGGAAACAGGCATTTAATAACGAATTACATAAAACAATGTCTGTATTGTGAAATGGAGCTAAAAAAAAAAAAAATTGAGCCCCAAATTGAGCACCAGGTTTCCAACTTTACCCACAGGATTTTGGCAGATTTCACAATAATTCTCCATAGCTGCAGTACTTTCTCAAAGAACAGGAACAAAAGATACCTGACAAATAATTGTTATATGGTGCAGGCTTAAATAACATTAATTTTAAAATATAGAAATGAAAAAACTACAGATTTGGTGTAAATGAATTGGTAAAATGACTGAAAATACAGCTACAAATTTGCATGTGTATTCAAAATACTATTTCCTCTTATAAGCACAGTGAAATACTGAAGCATTTGACGATCAACAGTATGGTAAAGGCTGATTTTTTTTTTTTTTTAAATTATAAATCCAACGCCACATTGAGTGGTAAGTGATGTGATTACTAACATTTCCTGTAGTCTGACTTTTCTAGCCATGAAATCCCAAAATATTGTGAATTATATTTACACTTAAAATGAAATAGATTTGACTCTTGGCAACAGAGAAGCTGCATGGATGTGAAATAGTGTACTAACGGTAGCTCCAGTCACAAAATGGGTTTGTGGACTAGCTACTCTAAGCCTATTATGAGAGCTACAGCAAGTTGTTATGGTAACTGGAGCTGTACAATAACAGGGTAGGATTAAAAACTTGATTTTTTTCCCTGTGTGGACTTTTGTGAAACATCGTTTTCCACATAGAAGAAATAAAAATATTTCAGAGGAAAATTAATGAGGAAATAGCCCAGTCAAATGTTTGTGTAAATTGTCTGTTGTGCTTTCATGAAAGGCTTTACCCCTCATAAATGGTAGGCCTTGCCCCCTTCCAGGCAGAGATAAGTATATTTACTCCACTGAAAGTCAGTGTTTGTTTTGGTTCATAGAATAATAGAATTGTTTGGGTTGGATGTTTTTAATACATTGCTGCTTCTTGCTATTCCAGTTTTATTGTTTCTGGTATTGTGATTCTTTTGTTGTTTCCATAGTTTTGCTTAGAGGTGGTTTGCATCATGAAATTTTGTGTCTCTGGGAAATCATGCTTAAGTTGCAATACCACTGCAACAGACGACCTGGAAGTTGGAAGGACTCAGACAAGTGGTGGGCATGACTGGCAGAACAGTGGCTACTAGCTTTGTCCTTCTTCCAAAGTCCTTGGCAACTGTGCAACATTCCGGTTATTCTGAACTCTCTTTGATAATGATAACTTTCTTTCATAGCTGAAAACTTGCTTCAGACATTTTAACAGTGACATAAACATATTTTTCTATTATCATTTTCAGTACAAGTCATTTGTTTGACTCCTGCTTTTGTGTGTAAGTGTGTAATACTGCTTGTTATCACTATCATCCCTGTAGCATCTCTTTCGTATGTATTTATGCATTATTTTTGAGGGAGATGTATTTTTTTTCCCCGCAGTATATCATGATGTTTGATGAGCTCCTAGCATGTTCTTTGTCTTGTGAGAATTTTGATTTATTTTGTTTCATTAAGCATCTTGTTTTTTAATTTATTTTGCAAAATAAATATGCTGACAAACTATACAGCACTTCTACCATGGTTCTGACCCTGGCTATCCGAGGCTCTTTTGCATTTAAAATGCTTATTAAAATGTTGCTACAAATGCTGAAGGCTTAGAGTTTAGGTTGCTAAACAGGCTCCACAAATTGCCTTGAACTCATTGGTTACCAACTCTGTTGGATTAGAACTGGTCAATTTTATTGTAGCTGTTTTTTTAGTAAAGCACTTTACTCTTCACATTTACAGTCCACTTGAATTACAGCACTGCCCAGAAATAAGAGTTAAACTTTACTGGCCGTCAAAGCAATCCTCTGGTACCCTAGTAGACTCTGCTTTTCAGTTAAAAGCTGCAGTTGTATAAAACACTATAGATCAAAGATGGACTCAATGTCTTGCAAAAATAAAAGGCGTCTCCATTGTGTTGGTATTGCTTATATTTATTTCTTGTCATGAATTCCCCTTTTCAGATGCATAAATTTAAGCATGTGCCACTTAAAAATTTAGGCTTGCTGATCAGGAAATATAAAGGAGGCAGTGTGTGTATAGCATGCTAAGAAATAAGAAAAGAATAACAATGTAGATTACAAGATCTCATCCTGATAGAGAATGATAAAATATGCATAGTTCAGATGACAATAACACAAATAAAATGCAACATTTTACAGAAGTGAACCACATAGCTCTGGCACTAGCATGCAAGTGGTGATTATTCAAATGTCTCTGTGATTAATTCAGTTTGTATTGATGCAAATAATCCTAGAGGAGACCTGTGAGAGCTAATGCATTTAGGTTCTGTGGCTTTCCATTGACAGCACAAAACAGCAAAGAGGAAAGTAATTTTCATGATATTAATAATGGGATTATAGAATCAGGTCATTTAAAAGAATGGTGCTGACTCAGCTGTAGTAGAGCAGGATTGAACATAGAGATTAATTCTTGAGCATACTACATAAAAATACACTGCTGGATATCTCTTTGCACTAAAGCATATTTCCTCCTTTGTAGGAAATATTTAAAATGACAGGAGTTGATTTGATGCCGCCTTCCCTGCTGTTAGGAGTTCTTTTATAACATCAGAGCTCTTTCTGTTGAAGTATTTACCTTTACCCAGTGAGAGGGGGCTTGCCTTTCTTCCTCCTCCTTTCCAGGAGCTGAAATCAGTTCTTTCTTTTATAATCCCCTGAAGGTCAGTGAAAGTCTGAGGGGATCATAACTGCTCTGCATGAATAGCTGTCTCAGCCAATGATTCTTATTAAAATCAGTGATGAGAGGGAGCAAACATTTCCTTTTTGTGAAAGAACATCTTCATAGATGTCACTGGAGGTAGGCTTCTGGCTGGTTTGTGCTACCCTAGGCAGTTCTAGTGTTAGATGTATGTGCTTTTATTTTGCTTTTTTTTTTTTTTTTTTTTTTTTTTTTTCCAGTGACCAGGCCAATAGGCTTTGCAGATATGCTGAAAGGTGGTTCTTGCACAGGTTT
>VZTO01011766.1:0-13323 GCA_013400615.1 Syrrhaptes paradoxus
TAAAAGCCAAAAACCAGATTGCTTCAGTAAAAGATATTTTATCAGAAAAAAACCAACCCAAAAACCCAGCACAACTCTCTCTTTTAATGTAAAACTGTATGTTCTTTTTTTTTTTTTTGTTTCAGCAGAAATTTTGTTATAAAGGTCCAAGAGTTATAACACTGGAAGAGTTAAATACATAAAAATAAGGAGCATTAATCACAGTAACAGAAAAGAAGCAGACTTCCTTTTCAGTACAAGAATAATGTGTTGCTCTCATGACAGCATATTCTTTTATTATGCTTTTGATTATCATAGGGCTGACTTCACTCATAACTGGCAGTAACTCCGATGCTTGCAATTCATGATGAAATAAATATTGCATTCATCCTCTCTGAACTGAACCTAACCCAAAGTCAACACAGTTATGCTTCTGTATTTAGAGAGTTGAGGGTCAGTTGATGTTTCCATTATACCCTTTATTTTTAAAGGTCTTAATGTGGATTTTGCTTTTTGTTGTGTTTGTTTTAGGCTTTCTACACTTAAAATATTAACTGCATGAAAACCACATGTGTATGCAAAATAAAATATGCATGCCAAAGAAAAATCATAATCCAGCTTTGAAATATATGGTTTTTCAGTGCCTGGAAAGAAAAAAAAAAAACCTCCCATGAGGAATAACCCAAAATAAACTTGGTCCAAAGATAACAGCCTGTGGTCCCAGAGCTGATTCCTGGGAACCAGGTAATTTTGACGGAGCTTTAGTGAAGTAATAGTGACTGGAGGTTTAAAAGTAAAATATGCATATCTGTTCTTGTATGAAGAACTCCCCCACACATACACAAACTCAGACACACAGATGATATCAGTCTGAGTTACAAGTATGCTAAAGCCAAAGCATTCAAAGTCAGAATTTTTTTTTTTTTTTTTTAATGCACAGCACTGAAAGCACTGGAGTTATCTAGGTAATAATCTCCACTCATATACCATAATCTTCACTCATTCCTCACATACCAGCTCATGCCCAGGTGTCTCAGCACAAAGATGAATATTGCAGTTGAAGCTGGTGCATAACCACCAGTCGAAATATTATAAAACAATATCTTATTGCTAAGATTTCAAGTATAGTGCACTTGATGTCATTTGATTGTAAAAATTGCCTTGCCACTCTTGCTGCAGAGCCAATACAGAATTGTAGAATATCAGGAATGCCTGAGGAGCCTTAAAAAAATCAAAATCCTCCTGGTCCATCCTGGTAAAGTATGTGTAAATTAGTATTGGAAGCACTTCTGTACTATGACGATCAACTTGGACCCACCTTTTGGAAGGTAGCAATATAACCTTCTTTAATTATTCGGTCAATCTAACTGGTATCGCGAAGAGATTTCCATACCATTTTAGAAGACAGATGGTGTGTGCAATCAGGTTGAGTTAAAAACATTACCTGTGAGATAATAATTACAAAATAGTTGTTTACATTGCTGTATCAATGCTCCAGTCTTCTGAATCCATGCCTATATTGTCTTAGGACAGCTTTTCCAAATAATTTTAGAAGAAAGCAATGTGCTTTTCATAGGATAGTCTGACCCTTAACACTTTTAAAAATTTTCCGTGGCATTGTTTTCTGAAAAAAAAACTTTAATTTTTTTACATTAATATAATTTACTCATATTATTAAAGCAGGACTTGCCACATTTCCTTCTTTTGCAAGCATCACAGCACTTTAATAACAGTCAGCAATACTGTCCTCACCAGCTCTGTTTAAAAGTAATTACACTCATCAAGGATTCTTAAACAGGAAGATGCTCAGTCCTACCTGTCTGGCAAAACCCTCAACTTAATAGAAGCTGAGACAGGGTCCTTCACCCCTTTGCTTGGTTTTACCCAGAAGAGGAAGCCAGAGGCAAAAGCTGCCCTATCTGCCTGGAGGAAGGGGGCAAGTAAGCCATCTGCTCCAGCGGGCAGATATGGGCTCGGAGACCTTGGCTTAGAGTGGTGTATAGGGCTATGCACAGTGAACTGCCTTCTATGTGAGTTCCCCAAAAGACTGTGAGCTGGCTAGAGTACCAGTCTTGTTGACCCTTGTTATGCACACCTGAAGTGTCACTGCTATTTTACTGCTTGTTGAAACGAGCAAAAGTGGTGGGAACTTTGTCTGGCATGATTATCAGGAAGGTCCTGTACGTGCTCGCTCCAATGGAGCTGTGGAGATTGAGCAGCGAGATCCAGAGGTGATGTCCGCAGGGCTCATTGCTCCCCTGACTTCAGAGGAGTGGTGACAACTCTTGCTGGCTGAAGTGCTGCATGGGAGACCTTGGAGAAGCAAGCAAATCGCAGGGTGGAGGCCTGTCTGCTGAAATGCTAGCTGACCAAGTTCTCAGCCTGAGTGAGCAGATGCTAGCTAATCTTGGTATTTGCAGCAGCAGTGTGAATTTCCCGTTGACAGCACCGGGCTGGAGATCTGTAACAATGATTAAGAGTACCTACTGAATCACTGTCATTTTGATTGTCATGCTGTTGGTGGTTGTATATGCAGGGATACACCACGGGTTATTTTTAAGTCTAAAGCCTGAATTATTATCTTGGTCAGAACAACACGAATATTTTCTAATCCCTTAATTTGGTGCCAGAAGGAAACCGGAGTTTGTGTTGCCCCCTGTGGCTCTTCTTTTCTCTGTATTAGATGAAGGAAATGAAGCAAAGCCAATTCCAGTGAAGCTCCGAGCTTTTGAATGAAAAGTACTGGAGGTCCAGCAAGCTAAATAGGAGTGTATTATCTGAAAAAAAAAAAAAAAAAAACAAACCAAAAAAAACCAAAAAACCAACCCAACCCATAAAATAAAGAATAATGTTTAGAAGGGTAGAGACAGGAAATTACTTGTGAGAAATGTATAACACCGAGTGATTTCTTTTTTAAATGTGTGATGCCAATTTAGTGTTTAAAGCTGCTCAATGGCTGGAATACAAACTTCTTGTGAAATATATTAGGTGTTTAGAGTCACTTAGTGGTTAGTAAAAACCCTCCTAATGAAACAATGTATTAATTGCTGAGGGCCACTCAAAGCAAACACACATAAAATATTTAGACGTCTGGAGATGCTCAGCAGCTTGATAACCAACTTTTAATAAAGTCTATTCAGTGTTTAGAGTTGATCAGCAGCTAGGAAAACAATCCATGCTCAGCAGTAGAAATGCAGGGCTAATAAAACACAGAGCTGCTCAGTGGCTGCAGCAAGGGTTTTAAAGCTACAGTAGAATTAGGGAGACTAAATTAAGCAATAACAGTAGAGGCACTGGTAGTTCCATAGGATTAATGTCTGACTGGGATGAGTTGATCGCCGGTGGCTACATTTCAGGTCATTAACCTCAGCTGGCCACTAGTCCCCTGGAGATGCCCAGCACTGAGGTCATTGTTACTATTGCAAGCAGTTTTAAAAAAAAACCACAACAAAGCCCAGCCAAATAAAACCAACAATCCCTCAGCAGCCTTATATGCATTGTGCTGTATGGATGTATGTAGTCTCTCTATATATGTCCTTATTCAAACTAACATAGATTTTCTCTAGAACGACTGCAATGCCTTAGAGTCAGTAAGATTATTGGGAAATCTACTTCCATTTCTTGGTACATGAATCAAAAATCAAAACATTGTTGCTCTGTACCTCCATGCTGATGCTGTCTGCCATCCTTAAAGGCAAGAGGGAGAACCTCAGTTGGGATACTCAGTGTGACCTGATTTGGGTTAAGTGGAAGGTGCATTTGGGAACATTTCCAATGTCCTGTGTCCTTTGCATGCTGACCTCCTTTCTCTTTCCTTATGAATAGCAGAGTGGCATCATTACACACAGTTATACTTTGTATTTTTATAGAAACCTGTACCCAGAAGGATACTAAAGAACTTCTCAAGAGACTCTACGAAAATTGCTGGGCTTGCTGTTGAAATGCAGTTTCCCATGGGATAGTGGCAACCCTTTCTGGGAGAGCAATATTACACAGTAGTGTTTTAACAGAGGAAGTGAAGATAAAATTTAATTGAAACAACAGGGCAATTTAGGCAGGTAGGACATAAATACCTGCTGGAGTTTGGCCAGGATTAACTTCCCCAAGTAATTCTAAAACTCATTCTTACTGACCAGCCGTTAACACATCTGCCCTGTCATGGATTTAACATTTGCCTTGATTTTCTTAGTTTAGTCATTTAGGAAGTAGCAGGTAGCTGCCATGCTACACATTCCAGAACTAAAAAACATACTTGCAGCCTGCTTCTGATATATAGAGGACCGGGAAATAGCTTTGCAAATCACCAGGAGACACCATGATTGTTTAAATGCTATGAATTATGCTCTGGATTATACTCTGGAAGTATTTACTCCTTTCTATGAACCTAAGTTAAGCAGAAGTGATATGAGTACTTCCATGAATAGCTTACAACAACAGTAAGGCAAGATAAAAAGGGAAACAACAGATATCCTTTTCACAGGAGGAGGAAATCTGTTGTGGATTGGTTTTGTTGTGATCAGTAGCATCTGTTCTGGATTGCCTTAGTTGGCCTCCAGACCAGGGAATGGCAGGGCTTCTTCCAGCTCTCACATTCGGATATCCAAAAGGCATCTGATCATGCATATGAGAAATTGCTTCCTGTATCTCCAGCTGATCAGCAGATAAGCCGTTTTTTTTCTTTCGCAGAGTGATCAAAGTGGTTTCACACCTCCCAGCCTTGTTGCCTAAATTGTTATAATGTTACATTAAATCTTCAGATTAAAATATCAAAGGAAGAAGTCTGAGAAACTGAGAATGAATTTATATGCTGATCTTCTAGGCTCCTAAATTGGACTGTTGAGTTCTCTTGCTGTTACTACTTAAGGGTCTTTGCAGATTGATTTGTTTATCTCTCATTGGTACCCAACAGAGGCCTGAGAGCATCAGAACAGTTGACCAGCTGACCACATCGTTGTGGGGATAGGAAAAAGGAGCCTCATGTTATGGACATCAGAAAAAAAAAACTCATTCCATGAGCTTACAAAATCTTGTAACAACAGAATTGTTATTTTCTTTGGAAAGCCGTCCTTCAAATTTATCTCATAAATTGTATCAGCATTGGAATTTGTGGAGGTTTTTTCTTTACCTGAGATCTTATTAAAAGGAAATAAATTAATTAATACATTAAAAAGAAATGATGAAGAGCAGTACAGGTTAGAGCTAGTTTTTTACATTTAATCGTATGCTGCTAGGTTCTTCGGTTTTTAACCTTAGATAAAACCAATATCCTTTCCTGTGCCTGTTGGGTTAAAGACTGTCGGGTCTGTTAGCTTTGGGATCAAAGCACAGACAGGAATAGTGTTATATACTCAAAATTTTGTTATAGGCAATGTGAAATCATATCTTATACATACATTTTGAATTTATTATTAGTATTATTAAAAACTTATCATAGCAATCAAAGAATTATTATTAGTTCAGATCTAATTATTGCAGAAAAAAAATGAAAATAAAAAATACTACTGTACAGGAAAAGTCCCAATAATAATGACACAGCTAACATTGCTATACACAGTGTCACGGAGAACTGGAGGTGAGGTTTCCTCAAGGCCTGAACCACACCACTCACTGACATAAAATCTAAAACGTATTTACCAAGTGGGAGGGGCATAGCAGGTGTCTAGTGATTTCTATTCCAAGATTTCTATTTTACCATACACACACTCTGCAGACACACTCACACCAAGGCCCCTGTCCCTCTGCTCCAGTCTCAACCTTCACCATGGACTTGAGGAAGCAGGATGCTCACTCCAGCTTGTCACCCTGTCCAAGCCTTGGCAGGTGACCTGGCTTCCACTCAGAGTGGTGCCACCTTGGGCTCAGCTTTCTGCACAGCACTGGGCATCTGTGGATATGTTCCCCCTAAGGTGCTACTCTCTTAAATATTTATTGCTTTCTAGGGTAGATGGTCAGCACAAGCTGCAAATAAAGCCTGATCATGGCAGGCCAATCTTTTTGACTTGCTGTCTAAGACTAAATTAATGGTCATTATCTTGGTTGCTATCTCTTTCTAGCCTCTGCCCCAAACATGTTACAGGGAGGTAGATTTAACAGTTCATCTGTGATAATTACCTGTGTTCCTTTATTTTTCCACTGCCTAGCAGAATCGTCTAATGAGTTAGATCTGTGCAGGTACAGTCCAGATATTTTATCAGGTGTTTTCAGGCAGTCCTTGTCCTGTGACAACACATACTTCCCCCTTTCCCAGTGTTATTCCCTCCCTTCCACTACACCTCTTCTGTCCACCCCAGGGTGTGTATATCAGGGTACAAGCCACTAGTATCTTGAATCCTTTCCTGGGATGACCATGATGATATTAATGGCTTCTTCTTCCTCCTCACCTTCCTTTATTTATACATTTGTTTGGATTAACTAGGGGCTTTTTTTTTAATTTGTTTTCTAACATGCTGTTGTATCCTGCTTTTTTTTGGTCTACAGCTGGACATTGCATCCAGATTTATGGTGCACTCTGTATGTTAAATTATTATTCTTATATACTCTTAAAACTCATTTTGTTCAGTTCCATATCTGCATTTCTTTAACTGTCTGGTGGTGAGATGTTCGCACTCTTAGGGTCTCCAGTGCTGGCCCATGCCTCAAATCTTATTGTCCCATGCCTACTCCTCTACACTGCATCCTACGTCCCTGCTTCTCAAGACATCTGCTGTTGTACCAGGCTTGTTCTCCTCTACAGTACATTGCTATATTAGAGTCATAAATGCCCAATTCACCACAGCATTACTACTTGACAGTACTTAGTACCGGTCATTAGACAAACTGCTCTTACAACTAACTAGTGCTTTGTTACAACAGAATTCTTGGTAGTTGAAGAAAGGTTCAGACAAATCAGTCCTGACAAAGCTTGGTCTCGAGGCCTTGCAAATTCATTGATAAGCCTGGGACTCACTACCAGCAAAGGCCGTGTCAGCATGGTGTTACTGGCCTGCAGGACTCACCACCCGTGGAGAGGAAGCCCTACTTCCTTCTCTGCTTCTATCCCTCTGTCTGCTGGTTTGTGGAAGATAAGAGGGAAAACAAGGTGAATCCACTGTTCCCTCCCTTTTTCATCTACAGAAAACTCTGTATAAATAGTGCCTTATGCCAAAACCTTTGCAAACCCTCGAGCTTTTGACCTGCATCTAGCAACTGCAAAGCTGAATAATTTTGTCCTAAATTGCACACAAGATTGCAATGACACAAAACATTAACGTTAACTGCTGATGAACCTATTTCATTACTTTTAATAACATTATATCTGTGTTTGTCTTCTCAATGCAGTGATAACCTACTGAAGGAGAATTAATTTCACATATTATCCACATAAGCAATAATGAGGGAAATCAGTTTCCTCTAGAGTTGCGGAGAGAAGTTTAATTAAATTTGGGTATGGGCCAATAGATTTCAGGTTGGTCACTTGCTTTCTGGATGACAGTGGGGCCTTACGCCTTGAAGACAAGTACAAAATAAAGTAAATCCATGAGTGAGATACCCATGGCTGAAGCAAGTCTTCAGGACTTTAGAATAGGGATGAAAAAGCAGTATTTTAAAATGAACTGCACAGAACACTTTTTTTTTTGTAAGGTTGTTTTTATTAATCTTACACTCTGTAAAGGCTTTGAATAGCCATGAACACATATGTGCCTAAAAAACCATGGGGTAGTAATACTGGTCAACTGAGAAAAAAAAATGCATCATGCAGTCTGTCATTGCTGGGATATTCTGGTGTTATGCATGACAAGAAAAGCAATACACAGGCAGGCATCTGGTGAAGAAGAAATCTTGTGCAAAGATGCTTCGTGTTGTATGTGCTCACTCAGACTAAAATGGTTTGCACTTTTGAGTACTTATTGCAAATGAAATCCCTTTCACCACATCCACTACATTCAGGGGGAACAGATTCAGTGGGCACTGATTCATTAGCTGGACTGAGTATGGTGTATTATAATCACATGTCACGGGGTTGCTTCTCATGGAACCAAATAATCTGAACACCCAATAATTTAAATACAGGTGTTGCTAGTATCTTAATGAATCAAGCTGTATAAATAGCTTCTTTAATAAATAAATATATTACTCAAAAATTCCTTTTGAATCAATGAGTTCTGAAAAATCAGATGAAGTGCCTAAACTATTAATTAAATATCAAATTTACAGGAAAGTATGGCTCGAGAAAAAAAAAAAGGTTGTGATATTTCCACTTTAAAATGTATGCAAATCAGACTTCAAGTGATATAGTATTACTGATCTGTAATAACTTACTGAAGTATCCAGGACTCATTTCAAAACTTCCAAATATCGCTGACCCTGCCAAATTACAGAAGTTTTGGACAAAGGTCTTGGGGATGTTTCTATGAAAGGAAATAAGAAAGGCAAATAGCACTACGCCTGCAGTTGCTTAATAAAGCTGTGGGTTCAATCCTGCTCCACCCTAAAGAAACAAGGGTTAGGCATCTGACTTAAGTGGGTACAGGATGAAGCTGCAAATTGTCTGTGTGACCTTCACTTTACTATGACTTGCTTCCCAGTTCAGTGTGAACACAGAACCTGCCTGAGAGTATTTTTGCTCCTCTAAGACAAATGACAACCTGCAACCTGAATGTCGAATATTGCCAAGGGGCTGCTGTAGGGTCCAGGAGCCTGGCAAAGGCAGGAGCTGGAGGAGTGAACTTGTGGAGGAATGAGCAGATTTGTTAAATCTGTACTAAGCTGTTACTGTTTATTAAATTCAATTTGTCAAAGACATAGTATAAATTGCTCAGATGCTTGTAAATGGCATCATTTTGTATGGGAGAGGGTAAAGAAAGGGTAAAGCAATGTATTTAACTTCCAATAAGCATCTAAAATATGTCATCCCAGAGAGCTGAGACTGACACATTCACCGAGAGAGAATGCAAGCACTGTGCCTTCTGTGACCTTTCTCCTCTTCTTTTCCCTCCCCGGAATTCTGGGGAAAATGAGAACTCTAGCCAGACATGCCTATGAATCCTTCGCAACATATATTGGCAAGAAAGCTGAAATTGCTGTACCAAGTCGTCATATCAAACTACCGGGAGTAACATTGTCAATAGTAAATTGCGATGTTGCAAGACAGCAGGTAGCAGAGGAAGCTCCTAGCAGGGGGAGATGGATCGGAGATACAGTAGCTTACACCCCACAGGAGAGGATTACGAATGAAGCCCCAAAGGAATACAAACAATTTGATAAAATTAGGACAGATATTTTAGTAGCACGGAAAGAGGCTTTTTCAGTGAAATCCTCCCATCCAATGCTAAGCACGTCAGGTGAGAGTCTATGTTGTGCCTGTAGGAGATGCAGCACAGACCTCAAAGCCAAGAGTCAAGAGGGAGAATAATGACTTTACTTTGCCTCTGCACCCTCATAATTCTGGTCTGGTCCTGCAGAGCTGGCCTGAATTTCTGCAGCTATGTGCTGCGGCCATACACCCAGCACATTCATCCTATTCCACTCTGTGCCTTCCTTGCCCCAGACTGAGCAATAGCCTGGAAGACAGATTATAGAAACGTGTTACCTGCAAGCACATTCATCTTGACATAGATATATGCTGTGAAAAAATCTTAGTCTAAATGTTTAGAGCTTAGCAAAGCAACAAACAAACAACGAGTCTAAAAAAAAGAGTCAGGTAAGCCTTAATGATATCTTAGGGTTTGGTTGGTGGTCAGTTTATTTTCTTGGTTTTGGCTTTTTTTGTCATTGATGTATTTTGATTTTTTTGACAAGACTGGGTTCTGAAATCCTTATTTAACTATTCATAGAAGCAAAAAAAAAATTTCCAAGTATTGAGGTAGCTGGTATACCCATTTGCTTGACGAGTTATCCCCATGTCAGCCATGGTACATAGCAAAACTTTAGGTCTGTGGATTTTATTTAGGAAGGCTTCAAACATGTATTGTGTTTTGTCTTGTGACTGTCTCAGATAACTCTAACACTATTATATTTGCAAATTAGTAATGGAGTGACACCTCTCTGTGTATATTTTTTAATTAAAAAAAACCCAACAGTTTTCTGCCCTACAACCTTATTCAAAAATTAGCATTTCAAGTGTTGCCATCATCTTTCACGTTTTCCGAGTGGCTTTACTCCCATCCCTGTAACATTTTTTTCCGATTAGCCTGCTGTCCTGTTTAATCAATAGAGCTACAAAGCCAGATATCTCTCACTCTATAGTTATCTTTCACTGTACAGTACATAATGCTGCTAGTCCTGCTGATAACAAAGAGCACACAAAGGGAATGTGGCACTGCATGTTTGTTATCTCCCACTCAACTAAACACACCTCTCTTTCTCTCTTGGCTCTTATCAATGCAAAAATGCTGAAAACAAGTTACTCTTAGTGTTAACACTGCACATGCCATGCAGTTGGGACGGAGATTTTTTGCCTATCTTAAGGCTGCAGTTTGCTGGCACTACAGAAGCCTGACAATTTCATACATCACCTCGTCAACCTTTAAGAAGGCAGTGCAAAGCCCTACCGTCGGCAACCAGCCTTACACAGCCGCTGGAATTCTGTGGATACACTGAGAGTGTAAGGCAGGGAGATTGACCCAAAAGCTGTTCGTGGTTGACCTCAGACCCTCAAAAAAAAGAAAGTAATCCAGTTCTATTCTTTTTCATTTCCTACAAAACATGAAAGCTGATAAGCTTTGGTCTCTCTCATGGCAATAAGAAAACAGTTAAATTGAACCTTTGCTTCAGTTAGAGAACAATCTAGCAGTTTCCCTTCTTCCAGGTCTGCCACTCACAAAGGGCTAAAGTGCCTTGCTTAGAAAAAAAAGATTATCTATCTTTTACATCTTCCCTGACACAAAACACCCTGATGGATGTGGATCTAGTCACTCTGATCTTGAGAATTTTAATCCAGATATATTTCGCTGGTATCTCCAACATACATGGACAAATCTGACGTCCCACCATTAATCAGAATGATGACAATATATTCAGACAAAATTTGAGAGAGACTTCCAATTTTTCCCTTTGCTCTCAATTGTTATCTGCTGGTTGATCCTTAGAAAAGCTTAAAGTGGTGATTGTCATCTTCCACAGTAATTTCCTGTTTGCTTTATTTCAAAAGAAAAAACTAGAATGTCCCATACAAAAACACAGAATGTGAAAACTCGTTAAAAAGAAAATGAATAAGTGTTTGTTTCTTTCCTGAGGGCATAAGTGTATAGGTACATATGTGACAAAATCCTTGTTAATCCTTGTTAACTAAGAATGATCTGAAGAAAAACAGCATGTGCAGGTGTATATCTAGGTATCATACCTATCTTTAGAAGTATAGATGCAAGATCACAATACATGTATTGCAACATGACTTTCATTGGAAGTGTGAAAACTTTGAAAATATACAAGAAAAGTAGAAATATAATTTTGCTTCAGTATTGTATATGATGAAACTCAGTCTCTGAAACACAACTATGCTTGTGTTGGAATAGATTCAAAATTTGTAGTTTCTAACACTGTTCTTAACTTTTAGATAAGAGATGATTCTACAGTTGTGGTTTATGTCTTATTTGACACCATGACCTTTGATAATGTGTCTCAGAAATGGAGTTCAAAGCTTTGCATAGTATTTATGATGTGTTCATAACCCTATCACTTCTAGCTCTAGACAAACACTACATATCTTAATTCAGATTTTAAAATAATTTTACTTCAAGTGTGTTGATATAATGCTTGAATTTGCTTTCTGCAGATATTCCCCAAGTGAGTAGGACTAGCGTGAAAAACTTGAGATAAACAATTTTTCTGTCTAATAATCAGAATTATTTTTGAAGCTGGTGTTGGACTTTGTGCTGGATTCTACATTTTGGAGTTCCTTTATGTACTCTTCTGATTAGCTATAGAAAAATAAATCATACAGTCCAAACCCAACATAATATTGCTTGGTAGACTTAACCAGCCAACACAAATATCTGAACACTCATAGTGAACTGAGCATTCTGTGAAGAAATATATTTCTTGGGAATAGTTTCGTCATAAGATTACTCTTTCTAAAATTGTCCATTGGACAGTTTTAATTTGATTTTTAATTAATTTAACATTAATTAATTTTCATTGTAATTTAAACCCTAATCTACAGGACTAGATAATTTAACTCTCCAAAAAGTATATGCTGTAACACAGGCAGCTCAGGTGTCAGTGACTTATAATTGAAATTTTCCCAATTGGAAAACTCTCTGTATAGTTGCTTGTAACAGTGCCAAAATTAAGTCCTTAAATTCAATGTTTTCTACACTGGATGTCTGGTTTTGGGTGATATGAAGAAGTATGTGTGTTTGTCCATGTCTGTGAATAAGTAAGCAAATATGTTTACATGTGTAAACGATTGTGAAATTAGATTCATTATCAAATTAATTAAAATAAATACGCAAACTCTGTTAAACTGGAAATTTGTTAAAAGATATAAGAATAAAAACAGTTGGCAGCCCATTCATCAAAGTCTCTTTTGGAAGCACGCACTTAGCTAGATACACAGGAAGAAGTCCAAATGCTTTCATCGATATGTGTCCCATTCACCTCCTTCTTAGTCATACACACATAACAATATTTTTATACAAATAAAGGGAAAAAAGAAGTAAAAAAGTGGACATATATAAATATTTTGAAGACAGGTTGTTAGCTGATGAAAATAGTTGCAGTTCCTTAGTCTCTAAATGAAAATTATGTGTTTAAGACTAGTGACATAAGTCCAGACTTGAGTGCAGTATGTACCAGTTGTGGTGAATCCCAGAGTTTATTACAGGGATCATCCTAAATGAATACCAAGAAAATCTTTATGTCACATATTCAGTTACATTATGTTACAAATTTAACAGAAAAAGTGTTTCAGAAACGTTTCAGGAGGTTTTATGGTTTTTTTAAAATTAATACTGTTATTGCACTTCCTTCTATATTAAAACCGAATTAGCTTGCTATTAGGAGACAACTACATAGGTCTCAGAATCATTACTGATAGAGTTCTGAACCTCTAAATGATCTTAAGCAACTTGTCTATAAATCACTGTGTTCCACTCTTGAGGTCTAGTGTATGCCAGCATATCCAAGCTAGAAACATTTACTAGTTCAGATGGAAAAATCTTCTTACCAGCTCTTTACCACTGAAACAGAGAAGCTTTTGCATTCTTGAGAATAAAGAGAACTTCAAACATTTCCTTGCTTCAGAACTGAGTATTGTGCACCTTCCTCCTTATCACAATGTAATTTGGAGAAGAATTTGTACATTCTGAGGTGAATAAAATAATTGGTTTAGTTTGTGGGGGGTTTTTTTCTCTTTTTTTTTTTTTT
>VZTO01011766.1:14612-37820 GCA_013400615.1 Syrrhaptes paradoxus
AGTTCCTTTATGTACTCTTCTGATTAGCTATAGAAAAATAAATCATACAGTCCAAACCCAACATAATATTGCTTGGTAGACTTAACCAGCCAACACAAATATCTGAACACTCATAGTGAACTGAGCATTCTGTGAAGAAATATATTTCTTGGGAATAGTTTCGTCATAAGATTACTCTTTCTAAAATTGTCCATTGGACAGTTTTAATTTGATTTTTAATTAATTTAACATTAATTAATTTTCATTGTAATTTAAACCCTAATCTACAGGACTAGATAATTTAACTCTCCAAAAAGTATATGCTGTAACACAGGCAGCTCAGGTGTCAGTGACTTATAATTGAAATTTTCCCAATTGGAAAACTCTCTGTATAGTTGCTTGTAACAGTGCCAAAATTAAGTCCTTAAATTCAATGTTTTCTACACTGGATGTCTGGTTTTGGGTGATATGAAGAAGTATGTGTGTTTGTCCATGTCTGTGAATAAGTAAGCAAATATGTTTACATGTGTAAACGATTGTGAAATTAGATTCATTATCAAATTAATTAAAATAAATACGCAAACTCTGTTAAACTGGAAATTTGTTAAAAGATATAAGAATAAAAACAGTTGGCAGCCCATTCATCAAAGTCTCTTTTGGAAGCACGCACTTAGCTAGATACACAGGAAGAAGTCCAAATGCTTTCATCGATATGTGTCCCATTCACCTCCTTCTTAGTCATACACACATAACAATATTTTTATACAAATAAAGGGAAAAAAGAAGTAAAAAAGTGGACATATATAAATATTTTGAAGACAGGTTGTTAGCTGATGAAAATAGTTGCAGTTCCTTAGTCTCTAAATGAAAATTATGTGTTTAAGACTAGTGACATAAGTCCAGACTTGAGTGCAGTATGTACCAGTTGTGGTGAATCCCAGAGTTTATTACAGGGATCATCCTAAATGAATACCCAGAAAATCTTTATGTCACATATTCAGTTACATTATGTTACAAATTTAACAGAAAAAGTGTTTCAGAAACGTTTCAGGAGGTTTTATGGTTTTTTTAAAATTAATACTGTTATTGCACTTCCTTCTATATTAAAACCGAATTAGCTTGCTATTAGGAGACAACTACATAGGTCTCAGAATCATTACTGATAGAGTTCTGAACCTCTAAATGATCTTAAGCAACTTGTCTATAAATCACTGTGTTCCACTCTTGAGGTCTAGTGTATGCCAGCATATCCAAGCTAGAAACATTTACTAGTTCAGATGGAAAAATCTTCTTACCAGCTCTTTACCACTGAAACAGAGAAGCTTTTGCATTCTTGAGAATAAAGAGAACTTCAAACATTTCCTTGCTTCAGAACTGAGTATTGTGCACCTTCCTCCTTATCACAATGTAATTTGGAGAAGAATTTGTACATTCTGAGGTGAATAAAATAATTGGTTTAGTTTGTGGGGGGTTTTTTTCTCTTTTTTTTTTTTTTATGGGAGAATGTTAAAAACCAGCAGATGCTTGAGAGCTGCTCAGAGGTTAAGAATGTCAGAATGAATCCTGACGGAGATAGATTAGTAGGCAGAAGGCAGGTGAGGCAGCCAAAGGTGCATGATAAATGTAATCTATCACATGGATCTGCAATTTACCACATGAATACCAACTCCACCTTTGTGCGAGCCTCTCATCTAATGTGGTAAACTCATCCCCTGTATTTTCATAACAAATGTGAATAGTTAATACCAGGCCTTGTGACCAAATAATTATAGCATTTTCCTCTTAATTAGTAACCAGAAGAAAACAAAGTCAATTTCAGGAGTCTTAAATTAGGGGGAAATTAATTTAAGTGGAAGAAAGACTTGATTTGGAGTCTTTGCTCTCCATGTTGGTGCTTGAAGAATGAAGTGTGGACCCATAAATGGACTTACAACACATTGTGGTGTGTGGCACTGCAAAATGGGTAAGTTATGAGGGCACTTAAGGGAATGAACCCATATAATGCTGATAATGAACCCATATAATGCTGATAATGAACCCATGTAACGGTGATATAACTTTTGAGCGTGTTTTTCTCTGTGCGTGTGTGTGCATACGGAAGTCAGGGGAGGCTTTCTGCTGTGTCCTTAGGTGAAAACCTGGGATGCCAAACTGCACATGCTGCCTCTGTGACTGACCTGGTATACTTCAGGTGCCTGAAAAATGCCAGACTCTCTGTGACACTTTTCTGGGAAGATAGTACCAGTCTTGGCATCACCACCTCAAGCTGTTTTTAAAAACTAAAATGTGTTGAAAGAAATATAGTAAAAACACATACCCTAGGTATGTATTATCTAAAGGTAAAAATAAATAAATAAATGTATAAAATACCACTGTTACCTGTGTGTTGAATGTGTAGATAGATGTCCTGGTTTCAGCTGGGACAGGTCAAAACCACAACAATGGACCTTGCTGCAGTCTGGAGTTAAATGTCTAAAGGTAGCAAATATTAACTCCTAAATTATAATTACAGCAATTCCTGCTGACCATGACACACTGTGGCGTATGTAGCTCAGTCAGTACACGGGATGGTTACTCAGTTAGAATCATGGTATCATGGAGTGGTTTGGGTTGGAAGGGACATTTAAAGGTCGTCTAGTCCAGCCCCTCAGCTTGCCCAATTCATTCCCTAAATAACAGCCTACATGCTGTTCTGGCAACCAGGCACTTGAAAATTAGGCACCAAAAATCTCTCCTGGACTGTCTGAATAGTTCTGAAGAGAAATGAGGGAGAAAACATCACCAGTGGAGAGTGAGTGGAGGGCATATGGACCCCAGCTGTCCCACTCTTTGGGTAATGCTTGAATCAGTAGCTCCAAAGCATAATCTCTGGCATCTTCACCTTCAAATCATCCCTGCTTTCTATGGTGTAGCAGTACAATGTTGGTGGTAGCTTAGAGACAATGTTTTTAAGTTTCTTCTGCTGTCTGAGGAGATATTAAAGAGCCCTCTTCCATGTCTGAAAGTGATGCCATAAAAGTATAAGAAGATGAAATTGAAGAAAATACAGGCAGACAAGAAATTCTTACAAAGAGAAATGGAGGGAAAGAAAAGGCTGTGACGACAAAGCACAAATGGAAAGGAAGAAGTGTGCCCTGGTAGGGAATTATTTAAATTAAAAAAAAAGAAACAAAACAAAACAGAATAAAAAGGCACATTAGAATAATAATGCCAACATAGTTTGGCTTTGGGGTTGACATTTGCAAAATTCACTCTTTGGGGAAAATGTGTTTTCAGAGGTAACATAAATATTTCACAACCTCAAGAAGTATTTATTTTTTTCCTACTGGCAATAAATACCCGTAGTTCATGACATAACAGTTAATATTTTTGTTTATATTTGTATGCAAATAGTGTTGTTTATAATAGTATCTATTACTAATATTGCCACCTTAGTTCAAACTTACTGTCTAATTTTCCTCCAGCTCCACTTTTTACATTAAAAGCGTGTTAATACACTTCACCTTGAACTGTGGCATATTAATAATATGTCATGCTCCCATAGCAATGCCTATCTATGGATTTCAAAAGACCTTGCAAACAGGGAAGCGGATGCATTTCTCAATCTCTTATACATCACAAGACACAGAATTAAAAAAAAAATCCCTTTCAGGGATTTGCTTGTATCAAGAAACAAATTAGTAAAAGAATGAACGGTCAGCAGTCATAAACAGACTTTAGCCTACATAGACTACCAGTGCTACCAAAGGACATCCTTGAAATCATGAAATAACTAGTGCCAGAGGTGGTAGTAAACTGGGCTTCAGTAGACACTGAAGTGCTTTATAGAAAGCTGAATGCTTCAAAGGAGGGATTTTTTTTTAATAAAATATTTTTTTGCCTGGTAGCTGGAACACTGCAGTGGGAATGTTATACATAAATTCAAATCCCCTCAGTTTGAGGAGGAACAAAGAACTGAATCTGGCTACCTCTCCTGTCCAAGTGAGCATTTTCCTCATGGATCCTGACCTGTAAGAAGCTATGGTTTCCAAAGGTGCTGTGAGACCCCCTCCCAGCTCGCTGTTGATAAGAGCCCTCACTGGAGGATGCCTTTATTCTACATTTTATAGGGACTAAGTCATAAGTCCCCAGACAACCACCGGCATCAAAACCAGGCACACTTGGCAGTACACAAGACACAAAACCAGAACTGCTCCAGGGACCTGGAGTACATTAAGATAAAAAATGGAGTCAGTAACAGATTTTAGGTATATCCAGATTTAGGTGGCAGCTGAGTGAGGGCTTTAAGCATGACAGTTTGGAACATGAAGATCTAAATTCCTTCTTTATCCCATAAATCTGACTCCCAACTGGTTGTCTCCCCTGTCCTGCATTGTATAGAATTGCCCAGCCTCACGGCTGAGGCTTCTGCTGGTGAAGTACCAATGGCTGTTGTAATGCACCAATTATTTTGTGCACCTAGCCCTAGATGCCTAATCTTTAGCAGCAATTTTTGACAATTTTGGCTCAAGATCTGAAGGATACACTGGCCCTTTCTGACAAGTCTAAATTCCCAGAATATTACCATCAAAGTTTCATTTTATATTGTTTCTCCTCACTCTTTAACCACTTATCCTGGGCCACTTGATGCTAAATTTTACTGATGACAAGGATTAATGAGGAAGTTGAAGACAAAGAGGGGGATTTTATTTAGGCCGGCTAGTAAGATGTTTACCTGTTAGTAAAGCTAACAATTAAAAAGCTTTGAAAAAAAATTCTACCTGAAGGGTCTCTAGGATCAGACTTTGAGAGACTTTTATGTGTTTTCAATTTATATATGTGAGTATACAACTAGGCTTGTGCACGCCTTACTTTGACATGTTATTGCCTTCCTGGTATTTTTCATTAAGCTCAATGCCAAAAGCTCCTGAGTTGCAGATTACTGGAGGCAGGGAGAGTAACCTAGGCAAGCGTCTCTATGTGCTTGCCCTCATCTTGCACTTTTTACGAAGCACTTAGGGAACTGGGCGCTTCTGGAGACAGAATGCTAAATTAGCCTGACCTTGTCTCTGACCAGGTACAGCTGTTCTCATGATTCTTAAAAATGCTGACATTTAGCATTTGAAAGTCATTTTTATAAGGCAGTATTACACTATTTCCTTGTATAAAACATTAGCTCAATATTAAAGTCATTCCATGCATGATGTAATGGAAACATCTACTATGTTGCAGAACGTTACACAGGAAAGGCTGCAGCATGTGGTACTGGGAAACTACCTATATTTTCACATGGACAGTTCATGAGCCCATATCTTTTAAAAGATTGGTGTCTTGGGAACAAGACTTCATATAATTTGGTGTGAGCCACTAGAAAACCAGAAGCAGAGTCAGTGTGAGGAGAAGGAGGACAGCAGGCTTAGAGGACTGGAGGCAAGGGAGCCTAGGCGAGAGCAGTCCTCTTGCACTTCCCACATGCCACTGACCTGTTTTTCATCTAGAAGAAGACCACTGTCTATTGGATAAAAATATGGCAAACCCTAATTTTTTAAAGTTCTTACTGATTCATAAAGAAAAAAAATAAAATTTTTAGAACTTTTCTTTGTAGGTGGCAATGGCCTTATAAATCAGAAGTACCCACTGACAGTATTTGGTGAACTGTGTCTTTATGAACTCACTCTGCTTCTTTCCAACAAAATTCCAGTATGTAATGCACCATGAAAAAGGTCACCTAATTATAGCAGTTTTTCATTAACTCACCTGATTCCTGCCTGTGCATGCACAAGCTATTCATCAGGTGGTATAGCCTATTAATATACCTCAGCTTTAACATATGCAACATACAACGTATGCACAGGTTCAGTAATAATGTTCTGCATCTACCTTTATTGCAAATGTATTTTATTAGGATATTCAAACCAACACATAGGGTAAAGCCACCCACAGACCGTTCCTTAGGTCTTCCAGACATTTATGCAGGTGTTGAACTTTGTATATTTGAAATAGCTGTTGACATTTTTTCCACCAATTCTTTTAATGAGAAATGATCTTTAAAAAAAAAAAAAAGAGCACAGAAAGTCTGTGCTGTTTCTAAAACCTAAATAAATACAATATCTGAAAAACATTAGTATATTTACTTTTATCTTTTTCTTCCTACTTTCATCTCACCTCTCATTTTACTATTTTAGACTGGGCTACAGCTGTGGTTCAGTCCATTTTACTCCTCATCAACCCGGGGTTTTAGAGGAAACATACAGAAATCCCATGGTGGGACAATGACATCCTTCAGCCTGGTGTAATCAAACTGGGGTGCAGCTTTAGGATTAGAAAAGACATATATTTTCTTCCTTCAGGACAGAGAAGTCTCATTGCTTGTGGTTGTTCCCTATTTCTTACTGCCTTCTGCAAAATCTGTGAGCTAGCACAGAAGAAAAGGTTGTTTTTCTAAGTCCCGGGCAAGTTATGCCTCAGAAGACCTACTAGCTCCCTGGGTGAAGCTTCCCTTTGACGCACACAGTGTTGGCATAGTGCTGGTTGCTTTCTCTCCCCAGCAAAACTCATCTGTCTAGCCCTCTTCACCCTGCAGAGATGTGACTTCTGTTGGAAACATTATTTTCTCATTGGTGACAATGGACCCTGGCTGTGCTCCTCTTTGGCAGAAAATATGATGGGCCACAATAGCAGAGTGGAGAGAAACTGAAGTTTTAAAGGTCTCAAAAATCCTTAGACTGGCAGCCTAAAAGTTTTTTATTTAAGCACGGGGGAGATGAAAGAGCAGGTTACCCAAGGCAGCAGCAAAGATTTTTCATAGAAGGAAGTAGCTCCCAATTACTTAGCAAAAACAGGCACAGCATGTAAATAGTCAAGCAGCAGCAGCAAACCCAGTAGTATGAACACAGGGGAATGCCACTAACAAGGCGGAAAGCATAACCCAAGTGACCAAATCTTGCAAGGACAAGACAACAAGGTGTCAAACCTCTTGGAGTGCTTCTGTGAGACTGTTACCAGTAAGCAGTGTCACATACAGTGTCATCACTGGTGGTTCATCCATCCTGTGTGTCAGCAATAGAGGTGGCTGATGCTCTGTCTCTCTTCTGCAGGGCCAGAGCATCTCTCCGATGGCGGGTCCATGCAGCCAGAGCTATTCATGCCCAAACTTGGAGCCAGCAGCTATAGCACAGCCTCGTGTCAAGGCCGAAATGTCTCGCAGAGCTGCCTATTTTTTCAAAACCCTTTTCCTGGATTTGTAAATAAACCTGGATTCATTTGGAGGCTGAGGGCATTTGTTCTTGGTTGAAAGAGAGCCAGAGTTGGGCCCAAATATGCTTTCACAGACAAGCAGTGCAGCGAGACAGCAGAGACGCTATTGACAGATTTTACTGAACTGTTTGAATTCTGCAACATCAGACATGTCCTTTAATTTTTGTAGGATGGAGCCCACTTTATTTTAATTTCACTGAATAAGTTAAATTTGTAAAATGGAGTCTAACTTATCAGACTATGGAAAAGAGATCTGCAACGTTCAGATTTGGATTTCTTATTCCTGTTTACTGTTAGCTGGAAATACACAAATATGATGGTACTCCTTTCAATGGATGCTGATTGTTTGCAGAGATGTAATGGGAGTCAAAGATCATCTGTATTCATTTCATGGCAAAAAAGACTTGCTTTGGGGCTGCAGGACATCCTTCAGGTGTATGTATGTATGTGTGCCTGAAAGCTTGGCTCTTTTTTCTATCTATTTCAGTCTAATAAAAGATGTTAGATCTCCTCGAATCTTTGACTCTCATCTGTCCTTAGATCATAATTACAAAAAATTACTTTCTACAGAGATGAAAATGAAGGACTTTAAAATGCCTTAAAAAAGAAAAATGAATTCAGGAAGGTCTATTTTTAACGTTAAACACAGTTTTGTGTGTTTTTTTTTTTTTTCTCCACTGGAGATAATTAATCTGTAACTTTTCCCCACAAAATAAATGTCCAAAATTAACCCCCCTTCCACCAAAAAATAGGGAGCTTTTAACAGATGGAAAAAGACACAAGATGAAATGATTGGTACTTCACATTAAATGTCTTTTCCAATAAAACAGCAAGCAGCATATCTACTTCATGGCAGTCGTTACTACATCAAAGTACTCTAAGCAGAATACAATTATACTGAAAAAAAGAAATACACCTTTTCTTTTTAGGAAAAGAAAGTTGTCAAAAAGAGAAAAAAAAAGAATCTCCCGTGAAGACAGATCCTGATGAGATGTATGATCTTTTTTGTTCTGGAGAGGGGAGGGGAGAAAGAGAATAGAAGAGAGGAAACAGAAAAAGCAGCCCCAGGATAACAAGCTTTGTGTGAAGCAGAAAATCATACCCTTTGAGGGTCATTTTCTTTGAGTTGCTGCCTCGGGGAGATGGGAGGCAGAGATTAAACATCGGGGGGAAAGTCCACATTTGTTTGCGAGGCATCACTCTGCCCTGAACTGCTCTGGAAGCAGATAGTCACCTCGGTCTTCCAGGGGGTGTGCAGATCCCAGAAAACAGACTGCATAGAATCCCGCCCTGGTCCTTCATCCCACCCGCCCGGGATTGCCGGGGGTGCTGCCACCGTGCGCGGCGGGATGCGGGAAAAGCGGGAGCCCCTGAGCACAGGGGCTGTGCCATGCAGCCTGCCCATGAGGGACGTGGCTTCTAAAAAGGGATCCGTGCCTCCAGCCGGCCTTTCCCGGGGTCTGTGCGCGGGTGGGAGCGCGGCCTGCCCCTCGGGAGCGCCTGTCCGGGGGGAAGGGGGCGGTGTTTCCCCGCTAGGTGGCGCCTGCGCCCTGCGGCCCAGCGCTGGCGCTCGGTTCTCCGCGCCCGTCGCGGGGGGGGGGCGCAGAGGGGGCGTGTGCCAGCCCCGGCAGAAGGCAGCCGGGCGGGGTCGGAAGGCATGTGAAGTACGGGGTGTAGGAACGTCATGAAATGTTTATTGCGATTTTTTAATTTAATTTTACAATGATCTCTTTATTACGCATTAAGCCAGACAATGAGGCCATCACATCCCTCAGCACGCTCTCTAAAGCAGCTGGTACCAGTATACTGTTTTTTAAATCGGGTTACACTTAAATTACCAGTTGTTCCTAAAAAAAAAAGCAACAAACAAACCAAAAAACACCAACCAAAACCCCAAGGGAAAGAAAGATGCAGAGGCAATAGCATTAGGTGAACTGCTGGGTGTGAGGGACAAGGTTTCAAAGTGCACATAGAGGAACTGAAGAAAAATGTCACGGACACCTCGTGGTTAAACTGCCCCTAGGTTGTATAAATGACACTGTATGTCCTTGATGTAGGACTGGGGGAAAAAAATAAAATAAAAGTTTAGATGGAAAGCAATTGCATGTGCTGTCAAATGCAGGTTTAACTAGTCAGGCTCCAGCTCATACTCACACTGAGGTTGCCAGGTCAGACCAAGCCCTTTGGCTGACTCTGAACAGATTAGCTGGTAGTTGCTGAAAACTCTGCCCAGCAGTTTCATTTCCATGGCCTTTCTAGAAGAGGCACTTTCTTTGCTTAGCACAAGAGTTCTTCTCCCCAGTGTCTTCAGAGTCAGGAGTGGCAGGACTGGCTGGACAACGATGATTGTGTAGCATAGTAGCCTTTTAGGTTTCAACCTTTTCTTCTTCGTAGGGTCAAAGACAAACCTCTTAGATGCTTTGAAAAGCCTGACCCCTGTCTCTGGAAATAACTGAAGTGTCCAGCCTGGATCAAATAAACCTTTCCTTCAAAAACATTGTCAAAACTGAGATTTTTTTAAAAAGCTTTTGGATGAAAGCTGAATGATGAAATCGGTGTGCATTTGATAGGAAGTGTTCCAGCCAGCTCTAATAAGGAGCACTAGTCAGTATCTTAATGACAGCCTTCAATAGCAAATCTCTATTTTGGCTCCTTTGTGTTCCTAGCACTGTACTACCTGGGCAATCTCCTAGTCTTTAATGTATTTTTTTTCCTCACAGTATACCTGCAAAATACTATTGTCCTGACTTTACAGATGAGAAATGGAAGCACAGGAAGGTAAGGCAACTTACTGAAGATTGTACAGTCAAGTTTGCAATGGAGAGGGAAAATCATTCCTCTCCAAAATCATAAGGTAGTGTCGTGAGTTGGGGTATCTAGTGCTATTTTTTTTCTTATATGACCTTGATCTGTTCTGTCTAAAACTTGAGATTACACATAACCTGATGGACCATTTGTCCTGTCCATAAGAAATGTAGAAGAAAGACCATTTGGAGGCGAGTTCTGTGGGATGCTCTGTCAGTTGTTGGGCTGCCCAGAAAGAGTTCATATTTATTTACAGAGAACAGTTAGGACAAAAATCATTTTATCCTTGTGTCTGAGGGTGCTGATATTTTCCGCTAGTCCTCAGTGTAAAATCAGTGACAGGATTTAAAAGGGAGAAAGATAAATACAATTTTCTCGTGAGAAAAACAATCCATAATTCAGAAGACATTGAGGATGCAGGAAGAAAGTTGCTACAGGCCAAGTGTGAATTGTCAGGTATGATTTTATTCTTGAAATGGAAAGTAAAAATTATGGTGTGGTGTTATGTATGTTCCTATGTTCTGTGTTTATATTAACTCCTCTGTAATTTTCTAATTCGAATTAATGAAATTTTCCACTTATTTATTCTTCTGTGTGCAGGTGACACAGAACGATCAGTGTAAAGTTTTGTGGTTTGGTTTTGCTTTCTCTGTCCTGTCTTATGTTTGAGTATACATGACTGGTTATGATCTATTTGCATAAAGCATTCACAGAGGGGTAGCATTGTGTTTTTGTCTCAGAAAAGAATAATTCTTATAATCTAGGTGCAGATCTATTGACAAATTATTGTGCTATCTCCCTTCATTTGTAAATAACCTCAGCACTGCAGTACAAAACTTCCTCAGTACCAAATTGTAGACATAGAGAAGGAAGGCCCTCAGGTAGCTATTATCTGTCTTCTATGTTAAACAAAGAGAATGAGCAAGGTGATATACCTGTGGTGGAGTTTAAAGGAGGCAGAGTGTCACCTTTGGTACTCACTGAGATCCTCAGATGTATCTGATTGGGATTGACTTTTTCTGGTGGCCACAAAGTCACAGATCACCACAGTCAGATCTGAACCTGACAGGATGGGGTACACAATCTACCAGGCAATTTTTTACAGACAATAGTACTGAAGGGTCCAAAAGTAAGCCCATCTGTGAACTGGTTTATGGTCTGTGGAGACTGGTGTACCCAGTTTTGAGCTGGACTAGAGACCGCCCGATGTCCCTTCTAGCCTGAGTTTTCCCATGGCCCCGTGATGATCTGGTGGTCCTGGGGTCATAAAGGAAGAAAATTATTTGAGGACTTCTATCCTCTCGCTTCTTCTACAGGACCTAAACAGCTGCTGGTTTTGTGCAAGCATGGGGAGTAGCTGTTTGCTACGGATGCAAAGAAAATATATGCCGGAGTTGTCCACATACTGCTGGAAATCTAGTTTGTCTCTTACCATCTCTTTCCATAGGTTTAAATGGAGCTTGAATAGTTTGGCGGAAAGGATTCTGCTGAGGGTTTTGGAAATGGAGCTGCAAATTCTGCAAAGAAGGTCTTGAGACACAGCAGAGCACTTCTCTTTAATTGCTGGGAGAAACTGCACCTTTCATATGTCAGTACTATGTTGGCATGAGGCTATGGGTTTACACAAACACACGCTGGTTCAGACGTATGAAATCATATGATAGGCAAGTGTTAAAAGCAGATGTAATTCCTATTTCTGTCATTGCCTCTTCCTCTTTCTTGAACCTTGGGAGTGTTTTATTTTAGTTTAGGTAGCTGATAGTACTGAGGAAGCTGAAACCTGGCCTAAGAACATCCTTCATCACTTCTTGCTTCTTGTCAGAAAAACAATTCCCTGCCACTGGAAGCTTGTGCCAGGAATTTCCCTGCAGGCCTAAGTTTCCACCACCTTGGAACATCAAAATGCTGAACTTGCAGTCTGCAGAGAGAAGTTTCTTCCCAGAGGATATGAAAGTCATCTTGAAGTAGTTTTCAGGGATTTTTTTAAACCTTTATGTATAATACAATATGCACCTTTCTCCTCCTGTGTCCTTTCTACTGCAATTGCCTCTAAAAAGGTTCTGATGTACTTCCTTGTTGTGTGCATGGCAGCTGCAATGTGTGTATGGCTCAGCTGGGGGTAACTGTAGCCAAATAATGTTTGTAAATATTCCTGTCAATAAAGCTTACTGCTCTTTGTCATCTTTGTGTGTCTGCACAACTTTGGGGAGTGAGATTTTATTCATGAGTATATTTGAAAGCAGGAGTATCAGAACAACCTAGTAACTTGTTACGGAAAGGTTTGTACAAAAACGTTCTCTCAGGGTAATTTTTTAAGAGCTCTTTCTATTTTGTTGGTGTAATGTTCACTGAACATTAAGGCTTTGCAAAACATTTCAGAGAAGAAAAATAGGATCCTTCTTTTCTTACAGAGTGCAAGTCACCCAGTTTTGGAACATGAATCGTTGTCCCTCATGATTCACAGGGTCAGTCATAAATAATGAGTGCTCATTCACCAGTTTGTGAATAAATGCCAGGCTAAAATGTAGTCATACATTCATTAATCAGTACAAAAATTTCACAGCATAACTACAGAAAATGTATTGCTAAATTTTTCAGATAATTAATTTGTAAAAAATTAATTTGATCAACTTTGATCTGTGTGCTAAGTAGCCATTATTAAAACTTCAGTGGTTTATTTTGTTGTGGATTATTTTTGTGGGTTGCCATTAACATAGCTGAAATCTGCTGCTTAGCCAGATCAATTATCTGTTGTCACTGATCCATTGCCTAGCCAAATGCCTTCCATCCTCTAAACCATAGATTGTTTAGCTGTGAGTTTCTCCTGAAAAAAAAAAAATGATGGATCAATTGCAAATTTGGTCTATAATTCTTCACAACTCTGTAAGTTGTGACAGTTTTTTCTGCCTGCAGAATGACTTTTTTACTGAATTCTTAGATTAGAAATGTTTGTGGCTGTACGAAGTATAAGTATGGAAACTCTCTTCAAACGGCAGTCAAAATTCCAGAGAAGAATATAAGCCTAGAAACCATCAGATCCAAATTTTTCCTTTAAATTTTTTTAACGGAATTCTAAGTGGTTTTTAATGAAAAATGTCTGCTTCTGATGAAAGTAAAATATGTTCGTGAAATACAAGATGTCCCAAATTACAGTATTAAATCTATAAGATAAAATTAATTTTTCTTGAAGATATGATTTTCAGAATCCTTAAAAAAAAAAAAAGATGAAAAGTAGGGGGAAAAGAAAGACTATTTACTGTGGGCAAGAAAACAATTTTTTTTCTATTAAGTTTCTTTAAGGAATACAGACTTATTTCAAGTCCTCATTTTGCAGGGACTCTTCCTGCTTTTATAGATGCCCTCTCTACAATTGGGAAATGCTGTGTTCTTCTGGAAAGCTTTTGAAAACTTCTCAGAAAAGATTCCCTGGTAGCTTTGATATCTGGCACAAAGCACATCAGGACTGTAGCTGTGGAACAAACACACACAAGATGTTGTCCAGAAGGATGAGGAAACTCTGATTTCTAGTTTAAAAATGAAATAAATTCACAGTTCCCTACCTAGACATTTTGTTAGGATGATGCAGTGCCCTTATAGTTACATTTCACTGTTTACCTAGAGTCTCAGGAAAAATGTAAATGTGTGGCAGTGTAATATTATCTTCCTGCTTTCTAAACCCCACCATCCTTTTGTAGCTCCATAATTCAAGTTTAATGTTGCAATAATACTAGAGTACAGTGTGACAAATACAAATGACTCCGACTGTGGCACTTGCAGCTGTACGGGGGAGATTGGGGTGGACGCCTAACTCAAAAAGATATTTCTTGTCATATTTTATGGCAGTCATCAGGAGCACATCTTTCAAGGGGAGCAACTGAGTAATTCCCAGGATCCAAGTGTCACTGCACTTGTGGTGTTTGTGAGAGGGTTGACAGAGGGGATGAAGAGAGTTTCCACCATGAGAGTGCAGGCAAGGAGAAGACCCTGCCCTCTCTCACAGAACTGTCACAGCCTTGGTCTAATGTGACATTTCTCCTTCCCATGGAAGGTCCAGGCAGCCCTGTTAGTCAGAGGGACCTTGGGAACTACAGCTTCCCACGTTTTTTTTTTTTTCCCCCTGGGTCTTCATCTGCTGCTGAAGCTCCACTCTTCCCTCTCTCCCAGCCGAAATGCAAGAAGATAGTGTCTCTGGCCAGCTTGAGAGGGAGGGAAAGGGGCAGGAGGAGCATCGATAGCTCTCTGCCAAGTTGGAGAGAGGCTGAGGCTCTGCGCTCTGGTTCCCAGGCAAGAGAGGAATGAACCATGCTCTCACACACGTCACTGCTGCAGAGGGGTGGGTGAAGGATTGCTGAGAGTCTGGTTCCTCCCTACAAGCCAAGAGGGCCATGAACCCAACATGACTCTCATAGAAAATGTATTACTAAAAACAATCTAGAGAAAAGGCTTCCTAGCACTTGGCCTGCAGAACAGAAAATAGTATTACTGCTGGAGCAGGAGCAAGTATGAAATTCTGGAAAACACTCATAAACATGACTTATTTTTATTAAATTTTTAGTTTCCAGTAAAGCTTCCATGACCAAGGTCTCAATAAGACAGTGTAAACACTCTTGAAGCCAGGAATGTCATTTGGACAGAATAAATCAAGTAGATAAATACCCACTGATATTGTCTAATAAATCTTCAACTGCATTTGATGTAATGTTCAATATATTCTTCAGACTTGCTGCACATCTCACTTGAAAACAGAGGTCCTATGCTGCATAGTATGTCTGCTGGCACTAATTTTCTTTAAAATTCCAGTGTCATTTTACAACTGCAACTGTGAACAAAATTACACAAAATTTGAAGCACTTGAGAGAGCAGAGCGATATCATGCATAACTGTCTTTATAGATGGGGAAAATGAGACAGAATCTGGTGAAGGAACCTGTCCTAAATAATTTGGAATAATAACCTGAATAATACTGCATGTCCCTTAGCTCTATGCTTCTCCTTGTATTAAAACAGTCTCACATAAAAACTGCTCGATTAGACAATGATGTGTCTCAGCACTCGCTTACTAGGACTGGAATGGTTTTCTGTTGCATGATTTTCTTAAAATAAAAAGATGTTTGACTGAAATGAAGAAGGATTATATATTCACTCCGCTTGGAGATTTACTACATGACAATGGAGATCTTACACAGGCATCTCTATTTATGATGTTAATTTAGGTGTCACCTATCCTGTGGTCACCCTGCTTCTTCCCTCCTACTTGGTGAACTCCAACAGGAAGATGAATTGTGAAAATGGTGGAAGCAGGGCTCAGACCTGTGTGTTAGTCTGTGCTAGACCTAAACCAAAGTTGTTTTCATTCAACAGAGTGATCTTTTTTTTTTTTTTTTTGGAAGCTATTCCTTCTAAAGTAAAGTGAAGGAAGGCAGTGGTGAGGTGGGAAAGCTGTTCAGCTCTAAGCTGAATCAGGTGAAGTGTGCAGTGATCTAGATTCAGTAGGCTAGGTAAAATATTGGTGATTTCAGTGTCCTCCCACCTACAGTAACAAACAGTAGACAATTACTACAGAAAGAAAGAAAACTGAAACATACTCCCGCAACGATGTTTTGTGTGGGAGTTTGTACCATAACTTACCGAGCTAGGTGAGTCCCGTGGAATGATTTGTTGCCTCCTCCGACTGTCAAGTGTCTGTATTTCATCTAGGCTCTTTGTTATAATGTCAACATGTCTCTTGTGTAGATAGGCTGAGAGGGAGAAATTACTAGCACGGGCACAGCACTGCACTAGGTAACAGCTCTTTTCACCCCCAGCTAGCATCTCTGTATGGGAAGGGACTAGGCTGGGCTGGCTGAGTGGCATGAGCACAGAGTCAGGGGATCTGCATCATGCTTTTGTATGGTGGATATGAGGTCAACAAACACTGGTGAAATGTCTTAAATCACACTGATTCCTGAAGAGACAATGACAAAACTCTTATTGACTTCAAGACAAACAAATTCAGATCATAGGTCAAGGTCACAAATAGGCCCATGACAGAACTGGAACAGAAACTCTCTGATTTCTGTTGTTACCTTGATAAAATAATCCATCTTTCTTCCTTTTACGAACTGAAGCTCTTCCCATCCCAACACATTTTTTTTTTTTCTGAAGTATTTGGGACAGTTTACTTATGGTCCAGATTTACCTGAGTAGTTTGAATAGTCGCCCATTTCCTAGGAGAATGTTCTACCTTCAAGTGCTCCACATTATAAACTGCAGCTAACCTTGAAGGGACAGGGGAAGGTAGGAAGGGATAAAGTTGTTCGTTTCTGTAGAACAACTGAGCGAAATAGTAATTTTTATTACACTTAATTTTCAGCACTTACCTTTCTATAGCTTCTGCCTCCTTACTTCTGTAAACTGGACCATTATTGCCTTAAACTCTTAAATTGTCCTTTTATCAGGAGCTGCTTTACGATCCAACCTGAACAGCATTCTTACCGAATTCAGTTCCTGGGGCACTCAGAGGACAAATGACTATTGAGTTGGTTATACATTATAAAGTATTTTATTTCCTATAGCTTAATGGAAACTTAGAATGGTGTCCTAAGAGGAATTTATTTGACAGACTGAGAAGTGTTTTCACCACAGAAGTCAATGTGTTGAACATCAGCCTAGAGTGTACTTTGGGTTGCATGGGACTTTATTTGTTAAGCACCACAGAATATAAGAGCAGGCTGGGGTGGATGTGAAATAAATGTATTCTTTGCGCGACCATATTGGACGTGTCCACTGGTGTAAAACTGGTTTAATGTGAACAGGGCAGTACTGATAGTGCACTGAGTAATGACCCGCTATAGAAGGCACTGGTGTCAGCCAGGGCTGTATCTGTTTAGCTCAGGAAGCATGAGGCTCCCATTTCAGAAGAGTGATTCTGGAATGTGCAGAAAATCTTCCACTCCATGAGAAGTTGTGGGGCAAGAGCTAAATCATGAAGCTACAAAAACGATAAACTCCTGTTTTCTCCAGTGAGCCACCATCCTTTGTGTGTGTTGCAGATTTTTTTACAGTTGTCCGTAAACTTCCATTCTGGCACAATTTTTAAAACATCCAAACTGCATCATGGTTGTTTAGGCATTGTGCTTGGACCACATCAGGAATTTTCTTATTAAATGACTTGTCACTAGAAAAATGCTGATTCCTTGATACAAAGTGTTTTGTGAAAGAATATCAATGCCATGAGCCACTGCCAAGACACAGAAAGCCTTTAATAGAAATTCACCTGCTGGGCAGATTCCTTGTTACTTCATCTACTGCACTGCTGAGAGAAGAGATCCATAAAGAAAACTATTATCCTGAATGCTGGTTATTACTGCTTTGAGATACTCTTGCTGGAAGACAGAATTAGCCCGCAGAGCACATATACAGCAACAAGTATATTTTTTTAACCTAACACTTTAACATCTGACGATGGATAACAGTTTAATATGCATCAGCATAAACAGTTTTCAGTGACATATAAAACACACTAGTGAAAAATGGTGTCTGTAAAGTACTAACTAAAATTGTTGCTAAATTAAACTCTAATATTTCCCTACACACATCTAATGGTATGGCATCAGTGAAGACTTTAGTCCAACTCTTCTGCTCTGAGTGATTTCTGAACACTTTGTTGCTAAGTTTGACGAAGTTTATTACTCTTCTGCCTTTCTCCATACAGAGATTTCCTTGGTTGATTATAACCTTGGGATGCCTAAGTGTGACAGTTCTCTCCAGTAAGGACATTTGGTTCTCACATGCTTCTGGGTGAGAACCTGAGATGCTTTATTTACTATTCAAAGACCATAAATATCCTAACCTTAAAAATTTTAGCTTTGGTTCAGAGGTGAAATTACTGTATTGCCACATATACAGGTCTTAACTTCTAAGGTTGTGCCATGATTTGCACCCCTTGGACTGCATTAAGCAACTGCTTTTAAACTTGGAATTACACAGTAATTAATTTGCTGTTTCTTAAAAAAACTTTTTGTTTCAGTGTTTTCAAGACTGTCTGTGTCTTTTTTTGTGTGTGTGTTTCTACCTGAAACACATGCCTGTTCTTTGTTAAGAATATGTGCTTGAGTTGTCACACAAAGTCAAACTTACAGAGCCCTGGCTGCTCTGGAAAAAAACAACAGTAATTTAACCAAGGTCTGAGCATCCCCTCCTGTTATTAGCTTATCAAGCTCAAAGGAATCTAATGTCCTCACTAATTTATCCAGGTTTGTACTACAGCAGGTATATTGTCAGTGACAAATTTAACACCCTCTGAAGGTTTTCCTGCCCATGTCTAATGTACCTGTATAGAACAAAAGCATTAGAATTTATATTTTTCATTATTTTCTTTAATTAGAAGTTTACAAGGGACACATATCAGTGGTTGTAACGGCTTATGATGATACAGTTCCTGTTATTGTGAAAATATTTACATTGTGTCGGGGCTTTAATATACTTGAAAAAAAGGTGCACAGTAATAGTGAGCCACAGGAAAGTGGTACAACCTCTAGGAGAGCTTGTCTAGAGCAATCCAAGCAAATCAGTCTCAGTGGGGCTGTTGTGGCTCTCTCCACACCTTACCTCTTCTGTTCTGGCTAGCACAGATGAAATGATCTCACCACACCTGGGAAACTCCAGAACTATTGGCACATGTGCAGGTCGATGTCTCTGCTGGTGTCCACTGCTGCTGGATCTGTGGCAGTAAAGGGGTTACAGCACACAGCCCTCCTCTGCCTCTGCAATGCGTGATATGGCGTAGTTAATAGCACTTTCTCCTTCCATAATTTTAAATGTCTTTTATTTTTTTCCTCTTTTTATGTTTAAAATAAAGTCAAAGGTTTTTCATGGTGATGACTGACATGTGACTGGGAAGTTTAGATCTCCGTACTAGAAATCTCAAGCCTTCTTCAATTTCTTAATAATATGACAAGATCACATGAACCATTTTCTGTGTATAAGCCATTGAAATTAACACAACTGGTTTTGGGAGGATGGTTAAATATAAACACTGAGAAGCACGGCTATCTTATGGGTAAGTTTTGGTTTTTGAAAAAATTCTCTATAGCAGTTTTGCATGTCCTTCCTTTTTTTTTTATATTTTCTGGGCAGACTTGATTGAAAAATGGAAACACTGGGTTTTGGATATTTTTGAAAATAAATTTCCTTTGGGTGTCTTTTGTAGAAAACTAATGGACCTGATTTTTTTCCCGTCTCTAATGCATAGTTTCTGTTACAATTCTGACTTGCAATTTAATATACACTACTCCAAGTAGTTCTCCATTGCTTTGCTACAAAATTCCTTTAGAGGACAAAGCATTATTTTTAATTAATTAATTTATTACTCCTTCTTAGATGGTATTGATTAATGAACTTTACTAAACAAAAATAAAATTAAGCAACAGAATTCCTACTTTCTGCCTCTTTCTCCCCTTTGTTGTTTTTAAGTGAGCGCTAGTGGAAGAAAACTTAAAAGTACCTTGTGGACTCACAGCTCAATATTACTTACTTTCCTTACCTTTGATTACACGGTATCATGTGAGAAAGACTACAGAGCATGTATGCAAACAGAATTGTGAAAGGTCTGTAACATCCTGAAGGGCAGAAAGGGAACAAAGAAACTGTACTTGCTCTGTAGGGATGCTGCCCAGACTCTGCTGCCCGTTCTCTTGATGAATATGCAAATACATTTTGCTATCTCAGAATTTCTTTTTTTATGTTTATTTGTATTAGTTATGAAGTGAAGTAATGCAGAGTAGCTAAAATCACCAGAACGACCTAAAGATGCTTGAGGCCAATTCTCACACTGCACTGTGCAGTCAATTATTCATGGCTTCCTATAAAAATTATATCCAGTCATCAGATCCTCTGACCAAAGTAATAGGGACGGGCCTTTAAAATCTCTTGTTATGTTGACAAGGAAAGTAGTAATTTATTTTTTGGCAGATTTAGTTGAAAATTGCCCACATCAGAATTCTAGTGCTCTTGATGCCCTACAAGACCTGAGTAAGGTAACATATATACATGATTCATGAGCATACATTGATTGGGATGCCTGCTTATTACTGAGCAAGCTGGATATTTATCTCTGAAAATTCTGATTTGTAGTATGCACCCAGGTCTCTGCTCAGGTGAGTGAAGCAGAGTCTGTGCCACATATGCAAGGCATTTTTTGGGCAATAACATTGTAGCTGTTACAGCAGCAGCATAGCATATTTACTTGGATTAATGTAAGTTTTGTCTAACCTCAAGTAATCCAATTGCCTTCACAAGTCCTGAGAACTTTCTGGTCTAGAGCATGGAGGTTTGAGCACTCTGCCTCACCTCTCACATGGATATCACATCCTGGAAAAATATTCACTATGACCTTAAAGAATTTGGGAGACAAACATAGTAGATGATGAGGACAAGATCTGAAAAGTAATTAAATGGAATATACATGCATGCCTACGTATTAACTGTTAATTTCAGCTTTTTCTAGCCTTAAGTAGGTTTATCCTAAGATAGAGCTAGCCGTGTGCCTTTGAAGATATCCAGAAGCACTCTTGTCTTGACAGAGCTAGGTCATTCCATGTCCACCTTGGTGCTCACATCCAGGGAGACTCTGCCTACAAGACATTCTTCAGCATCTTGAGATGATGCTCATAGTAGAGGATGCTCCAAAAAAGCAGCTAATGCCACTACTTTTTAAAAAAAAAAAAGTGGAGGAGTTATCGTGCCTCTTTTTGTAAGCTGCTCTTGTTAGAAATGCAAGTTCAGGTTTAATTCCATCCCATTGCTTAAACACACAAACCCACATCTCAAAATATCTGTCAGCAAAATAAACCTGAAGAAAGTAATTGTGTTGGCACTCACCATCTCTCTTACTGAAATGAGACAGAAAACAGTTAAAGGCACAATTTAGATGAAGGATACGGGTTAAGGTACCCACCTAATACAAGCAAGACCTGGAATCTGTTCACTATATTAAACACTGTCTGTAGCAGTGTTTACATGAATTATATACAGTGCCACGTGTGGCAGGTGGACATCTCCAAAACAGAGAAAAGAACTGACTCCCAGCCTTAACATGCTGGCTCCTTGGATCCTTTTCTGACTCTCCTATGTCTAACAGGGTTTTTTTCTCCATACCAGTGGACCAGAAAGCAGGGTTAAATTTTGTCACGTGTGTGTCCAGGGACTTGTGCCATGTCCACAGGCTTGTGTCTGTGCCCGTGCCCTTGTGTGTCCACAGACTATGTAGTCACTTCTTTTTATCACTCCTTTGAAGGCTGCCATAGATATAATCAACATATAGTTGCTGCAGTAAGATTCACAACGAAAGGCTGATGTGATAGATTTCAGTAGAAGACACAGATGTGTACATGCTTGTTTGTGCTTTTGCCTATGAAAAGCGCTAAGGGTAGTGGCTGTTGCCTTGTGGTGGGTGAGGGGGAAGGGAATTGCCCGAAGACTTCCAGGGAAGGAATCAACCACATTTCTGGTTGATTCAGGATGTCATTTTAGTTTGCTCACAGGACGAAGCAGAAATACTTGGGTTGGGTTTTTTTGGCTGGCAGATTGATAAAGCGACAGATTCTCTTAGAGAAAGGTGCTCTAATTGTGTACTAGAGGCTGACTTGAAGAAAAAGGGGGCATGCTTGGTACATTATAGGGTGGTTCTGGCAGTTAAATCCTCACACATTGTAGCAAGCTTTTCTTGTGCCATTGGAGGCAAATACAGGAAAAATTGCCTCAAGGGATCCCCTTATGCTCCCTGCAACAAAATAATGTATCCATAAGAATCTGAGCTCTTCAAGGAGATTTTATAGCATTAACTTTGATGCTTTACACATTTCCAAAAAGGTTTCTGGTTCCAGTGTCCATCCGTTTTACATATAACAAATAACGGACTGTATGATATACAGGCAGTTTGGTCCTCCCTCTGCCCCCATTTGGGGACCCACTGAGAGTCTTTTATCTGATTCTTTCATTTTCCATTTTCATAGGCATTCTGTGGAGCATGGATATCTATTCTAGCAGGCATCAGCAAATATTGTTTTTATTGTCAAGTATAGGTCAGTCCTTTTACTTCTTTATATTGACCTGTGTCAAAGTGGGAGCTTTATTTTTCTTGGAAAAGTGCCTCATATAAATGTGGATATTATGTCTTGTTTGATATTTGCCAGCCCTTCCAATACAATATCATCTGTGAATTGTGTTCAGTTGTTGCCATCTTAGTGGCCATCAACAGAGCTGTTAAGTAAGATTAAACTTAACGTGAAGTTATGAAAACTTTGGATTCAGAAAAAATATGACCCTCTTTCTTACAGGTTTATTTTTTAGTTAGAGGTGGCTGAATGAAGAACAGCATCAGAAAAAAATACTTCAGGCAGAAGAAGGCATGACAATATTGAATAACTGCATTTGTATTGTTCCCGTTATTTAAAGAACAGAACATAGTTTTCCCGTTTGCATTGCCACGTTAGCAGAAAAAACACAGAAGCAGATTAGCAACCATGTATGATAGGACTGCTTTTTATCAGAGAGTTTTGGGACACGGAGCTTGCAATGTCACAGAAGCCTGTAGATGGTTAAGACCACATGGTTTTAACTGGCTGTGTGTTTGGTTTTGATTTTACTTTTCAGTTTTGATTTACTTTTACTTGTGGAAGTAAGTATGAAAAGTGCCTCGCTCTGTTAATACAGATTTCTTTCAGAGCCAGTGCTGTGATCTTTAAAAAAAATACTTCCATGTAATATATAAGAAGGTGATAAAGACTAGAATCTCTTCTCCGTAAAAGGTAAAGATAATAATATTTCAAGTATAACTTGACATTTTTGCACTTTTTAAAAGGGAAAACAGGAAATTCAAGAGGACTTAGCATTGCCCTAGTCTCACTGAAACCAATAAGATTTTTAGTGATGATGTCAATAAAATAAATCCAAAGTTAGGTGAATGCTGAGTGCTTTATATATTCTTATTTCATATCCTTTCTGTGTGTAGCAGACCTATTAATTAAATGTGTGGATGTCTCCTCTACATCTCCTACATCCTTTCAAAAAGATTGAGAGGATCAGCAAATGAGATTTAATCTATAAACTAATTTGTATTTGATCAATTAAATTGAGAGAAACAGCTAAAAAGAGAGGAAAACCAGGTGATTGTGACAAAGTTCTCAAAGATCAGCAGGACAATTTCTCC